>JAVSCE010000497.1:0-79794 GCA_032199065.1 Smutsia gigantea | reverse complement strand
TTTTTCTCAGACACCTCACCAGCCCTCTTAAAGGATGCACCCTCTCAATTACAGGAATGGCACCAACATGGACAGACAGGGATCTGAGCCATTTCAGGCCGTGTGCTAGGCTGTGTAGCATCTGGGTCATTCCTGTCCTCTGCCGGGATTCTAAGATGTGAATGCTTATAGAAAAATGACAGCTCATAGTGGCATATGACCACATTCAGAGACTGGGGGGCTCAAGGCACACTTTCCATCTTTTTTATGTTAGAATGAGATTGGGAGAGAATAGACAGGGCAGGACATGAAGTAGAAGGAATTATCTGACTTGACCACCCCCACCCCCTCCAGGCTTCTTGTTTGATCTCTCCTAACTTGCCTCTGCAGATCCTGCAGGTCACATTCTGCCCAACATATTCTCGGCAGTGAGAGATCTTGGGAAAATGAACTTTCAGTGTTAGTGGATTTGTTTTTATGCTTGTCAGTAAACAACGGAAATGGGGCATCTCTTCAAAATGAATTCTGAGTCATACAGGACCTGCTTCTCATGACTGTGTAACATGCTGTGGCTTATATCAAATAGATGCAGTTGCTCCAGGCACTCTCCCAGTGCCCACTTGTATTTGTGACCTTCCGTAGTTCTTACCCTAAGCCCAGGAAGCACATAATTTAAGGAAAGAAAAAGGAGGGGGAAGAAAATAATGTTTGGAGGTTTTCTGTTGGCACTTATTTTTAAGTTAATGAGTTTGTCTCTTTTCTGCAAAAAGAACAGTGGTTGGATGAGTAGCCATGCCATTTTTATTCAGAGCTTTTATTTGTTTGGAAAGGATCAACCAAGGAAGGTTTTATCAATTTTCAATTGATACCTCGAGTAGGGGAGACTTCTGGACAGGATTTTTGCATGATCTAATGGCACTGAAACCAGGGTTTGACCCCATGGCTCTAGGAAAAACTTGTAAATGGCAGAAGTAGAATTTAGGAAAGAGAGTTTCTGCTAAAGACCAGAAACCATTATCCTTTATTGATCAGGATTTGCTAGTGGGTGTGTATAAATGTTTACAGAAGCCAAAATATCCAACACCTACGAGCTCCTGAGGGCCGTTTGGAAGACCACTCTCACGCAGTGTCCTCTTTCGGAGACAGCAGGCCTACTGAGCAAGTACACCCGAGCTCAGGGAACTCAACGTGTACCCAGATGAAATGACTACTAAGCAGGGCTCACAGCTCAAGCAGCAAATGTAAATCAGCCTCTGTCTTGGGCCTTCGAAAAAACAGGTCAGGACTGGGAGCCACCGTGAGGCTGGTGTGAAAGATGCACAATGAACTTGCCCTTTCCTAAGGAGAAAGTGTCTTTGCATTAGATTTTCCTCGAGGTGCACAAAATAGGTGGGTTTCTCCGGAGCGTCTGCTCACATCTTAGCAAGGCAGGCAGAAAGAAACAAAGGATACTGAGTGGAGGTTGGCCCTTGTAGGTGGACTTAATGCATAAAGTACAGATTTCAAAGATTTGGGCCGGACTGAAGCACCTACCAGGTGGTATAAAAGTGCATGTTCTAGAGCTGCATTACCTCTGTCTGAATGCTGCTTTTGCTGCTCGGCAGCTGGGTGACTTATGGCAAGTTGCTTAACTTTTCTGAGTGTCAGTTTCCTCAACTGTAAAATGCAGACAATAACAGTATGGACTTCACTGGGCTGTTGTTGTAAAGGTAATATTATAACTGTAACACAAATTAATATTTGTACCTTGTCCTAAGACACGACCTCGCACATAGTCAGCACTAGGTAAGCGTTGATTACATGAATTCATACGTCTGGCCTGAGTTGCAGTGGCCACAGCTGCCCCCAAACCCTCCACAAACCTAGTGACACCAACGACCTTTGATTATGTCCACAAATTCTGTGGATGAAGACTCAGTGGGTATGGCTTGCATCTGCCCCACAATGCTGGGGGGCCTCCACGAAGAAGACCCAAAAGGCTGGGAGGGACTAGGTGGCTGGGGCTTCTTCACTCACAGGTGTGGGGCCAGGCAGGGTGGCTTGTAGACCGGGCTCAGCTGGGACCTTCAGCCACGGCACCCACTCAACCCTGGTCGTAGCCCCGGCTTTGCACAGCCGGGTAGGTGGGTTCCCAGAGGAGTGTACCAAGAGCACGTGAAGAGAGCCGGAAGAAAGCCATGGAACCTCTGTGACCGAGTCCCAAGCATCCCAGGGAGTCACTCCCAACACGGCGTGCTAATTGAAGCCATCACCAGCCGGCCAGCACTCCAGGGGAGGTGACCGGCTCCCAGTCTCCATGGTGTCTGCCCCGTCTGCCTTGAAATCCCCTGGCAGTGCTCATGTGGGCAGAGAACCATGCCAGGATTCTTCCAGAGGAGCAAAGGTTGACTTGGGTCACACCTGCTGGGTGGGCCTGACTGAAAGGAATCAAAGAACCAGCGCCCCATTCCTCAGAGACTGTGTGCAGGCCTTTGAAGTGACTTGCAAGGTCACAGAGCCAGGCCCAGCACTTACGTGTCCCTTTCCTACGTCCTCGCCCAGTGGCTGATAAAACCCCATTAATGGCTTCTGTGCTGAGTTGCTATTCTTATCCCACCGAGATACCCTGTGCTCCACTGTTTTAATTACAGGCTGTTACTTCATTTAAAAAATCAGCATAGGATTAAGGATACTATCATTTTAAAAGCCAGACTCCTGGCCTGAAAACTCGTCAGTGAATCAGAAGACAAATGTTCCCATTGTGCTGGTTAAAAATAGGAGCTATGGAAAAAGTGACAGAATGAGATGAATACCATTAAAGTGTAATTACATTTACTGTAAATGTGAGCCTTGGGAAGAGTCTATTCTAGGCAGAGCAGCTCTACCGGAGGCTGTGACTGCAAACCCCAGAGCCTCCACTGACAGCTACTTTTACGTTTTGAATTTTGATGGTGTATATTGCTGTGGATTGTTAGTGTCCCATTAGCCTTACTGGGGGTATTTGAAAGAATGTGTTTCTCCAAAGGAAAATAAGAACTGTATAGTTCACCTAGAATCTCAAGGTTGCTTTTCCATCATTCTTGCAAGGCAACACTTTCTATGTATCTATATTCTACATAATCTATTACTCTATATATCTGTGTGTTTCTATACATCTATTTCTTGCCTCAGCAGCCAATGTAGTCGCTGGATTGGACATACCTGAAAGGCAGGGCTTAACTGTTTGTGTGTTTTCATGAAAATAGCTTGTGTTTTTCTGATTTTAAAACAGTACATTCTTACCGTATATAATTTTTTAAAATGCACAAAGAAAATAAATTACCCTAAATCCCGCCCACAGAAATCAAGCACTGTTAACATTTTGATGAACGTCCTTTCAGATCAGCCTTTTTGTGGATTTAGGGATAGTTCTCACTCACATGTTGCTGTTGTTACAGCTCAGCAATAAATTCTGGACTGATTTTTATGATAATAGTTACATTAACATGTCTAATGGCTGACTGGTATTCCATAGGGTTGGTATGCCATAATTTATTTATTTCATAATGACACTGGGTATCATAAGGAGCCAAGTAAAAATTTGGCCCCTAGCTAAAAATTATTCTTTTACTTTATTGAAAGACAAATGATTTCATGTTTGGATATATACATACATATATACATATATATATATACCATGCTTTAATGAACATGTTGCATATGTATCTTTATGCAGTTGGCCAATTATTTTCTTGGTATGTATTCCAGGAAGAGGAGTTGTTTGTAATTTTGATTTTTCTATTACCAAATTACTCTCTGAAAATGCACCAGTTTACATTCCCACAAATACCTTTGTCAGCATTAGGTATTATAAATCTTGATTATCAATCAAGCAAAAAATTTTGTTTTAATTTTTATGTAATTGGGTATTTGTATGACTGAAAAATGACCTGTTCTTTACCCATTTTTATTGTGGTTCTCCTTGTTATTGATTTGCAACTGTTCTTTGCATATGAAGGGTACTAACACTTTGTTATTTACTCTTATTTTTTTCTCAGTTTATCTTTGTTTGAACTTGTTTCTCCTGTTTTGTTTCATTTTTGTATTATAAGTGTTAAAGTGTTAAATGTTTCAGTGTTTTCCTTTATGACTTTTCATTGCACATAGAATTCATTCAGCCCAGATGAAAAAGTTCCACCTATGTTTTTTTCTGGTATTTTAATTTTTAAATTTTGTTTTGTTCTATTATAGTTTTTGTATAAGAAACCCAACTCTAATTTTTGCTTCACATGGTGTTATCCAATTAGGACTTATTTTTTAGAGCTTGATTGGAGGGACAGAGGAAAAAATGGCTAGAGAAAATAGAGGCTTAAAGTAGGACCGGGTTATTCTTCTGCACATCCCTCCCCAGCATCCTTTCTCCACATAGGAGGAGGAAGAAGAAAAGCCAGGGTGGCCTTAGGTATTGACTTTCCAGGAATGTTGGCTGATGCCAGAGATAAAATGGGGTAATACCCCAAAACTTGTAACCCAAGTTAGCTTTAGAGGGAGTGACAAACAGGATGATGTTAAGAGGTAGCACATGTAATACAGTTTCCACTTTCCTCTGCCCTTCTCCATGCTGAATCCATGACCCTTAGTCTAAGTGCCCTTTACCTCTCCCTACGATAGTGCAGTGTTAATGCTGATATTGGCTCTCCATGGTGATGAGCACCTGTCAGTGCTTCTGACCCCAGACCCCTCAGGGATAGGTGCCAACCAACTCATCCAATTGTCTTCTGCACTCACATGGTCCCCGGCACCTTGCTGGCATTCAGAAGGCCTCTGCAGGAACAAAAGAAAATGCATTTATGGTAGTAATGCTGATTTTATTAAGTCCTCAATAGAGATTAGTCACTATTAGGTGTTACGATGAGTCAAACAATTTGAGATTATAGCTAAGAATTACGCTTTTACTGTATTCGTTTTCATGCATGTATGCCTTCACGTTCTCTTTTTTCTTTTTTTTAATTAAAGTGTCATTGATATACAATCTTATAATGGTTTCACATAAACAACACAGTGGTTTCAACGTTCATCCATGTTATCAAGTCCTCACCCCCTCCATTGCAGTCACTATCAACGTAGTAAGATGTAGAGTCATTGTCTTCTCTGTCACGCATTCACTTTTTCAACCAGCATGTGTTGCGTGTCTACTGCATGCCAGGCACCGTGGGGGGTCCTGGGAATCCTGCCCTTGGTGAGCTTCTGGGTCTGGTTGGAAAGAATCTGCAATGGGTGCCGAGACAGGAGCAAGAGCCCTGGGAAGACACACTCGAGCAGCAGGAATGGCTTCTGCAAGAGGTGGTTTTGAAAATGAGCCTTGAAGGATAAGGACAGATAAGAAGTTCATTATTTATAAAAACACTTTGTTCTAGGGAATTCAGGGCAGAAGCATGGCCTGAAAGCTGGTCCAGGCTTTGTTCTTATTGGGGCTGAGCTTTTATCAGGGAGCTCTGGCAAAGAACTGTGTCTCCTTTCTTCGTTGCCATCTGGATAGATGTTGCAGTTCAATGTTTAGATTCCTTAGTTTTCACAATATCAGTAAGACTACATGAAGTTCACTTCTTGGTCTGGACCACTTTTAGGACGTCAAAACAGGACATCAGCTGGGGTGGAGGGAGCTGTGTAGTCAGCCTGGAGGTCAGCACTGGGCTTGCCAAAATCCTGGTCAGGGGCCAAGACCAGGTAAGTTACCAGGAAACAAGACCAGGTGAGACTTACCTGGGGGCCTGGTCCTGCCAGTGGTGAACATCATAATGCAAACAGAGAGTGGTCTGGTGACCCTGGGGGTCCAGGGCTTGGGCCTGCACCCCAAAGCAGACACAGTCCTTCCTGGGAGGCCTGTGCCAATGGAGGAGGGCAGTCTCCACAGACCATCCCACCTTCCCCAGGGTGGATCTCAGCCTCCTGAGGCAGCTCCTCCCCAGGAGCCCTGGGTGTTGTGATGGGGTGTAGCTCAGTCCACTGGGGAGACCCAGCTGCCTTTCCTGGGGCAGGGGAGGCTGAGCCCTGCGGATTGTAGAGGGACTGATTTCACACCCTTCCCTTCAACTGACCTCCACACTGGGTTCCTGCAAGCAGGGATTTTGCTCAGAACTGTGAGCGCTCCCCAGCTAGACCATTCCGGATGAGATGCTCACCCAGGCTCTGTGTGAGCCTTCCCAGCAACACTGAACTCTCCAAGACAACCCATTCTGGTCTGTACATATGGTCCTTTTTCTAAAATTGTGGTGAAATACACAAAACACTATTTTCCATTTTGCTATCTTCTAAGTGTATAGTTCTGTGGAATTAAGCACATTCACGTTGCTGTGCGGCCATCACCACCATCCAGCTCCAGAACTTTTTTATCTTCTCAAACTACATTAAACAGTAAGTCTCCATCCTCCCTCCACGCAGCCCCAGCAATCCCCATTCTGTCTCTGTGAGTTTGACGACTCCAGTACCTCACATAGGTGGAGTCATACAGCATTTGTCTGTTTGTGATGGGCCTGTTTCCCTTAGCATAATTCCTCAAGTTCATCTATGCTGTAGCATGTGTCAGAATTTCCTTACATTTTTAGGACTGAATAGTATTCCATGGCATATGTGTACCACAGTGTCTTTATCCATTCATTTGTTGATGGGCATTTGGTTGTTTTCACATGCTGCTATGAACATGGGGGTACAAATACCTGTTTAGTCTCTACTCTCAGTTCCTTTGAGTATATACCCAGGAGTGGAATTGCTGGATCATATGATAATTACATGGTCAATTTTTTTGAGGAACCACCATGGTGTTTTCCACAGTGGTTGTGCCATTTTACATTTCCACCAGCAATGAACAAGGATTACCATTTCTTCACAGCCTCACCCAACACTTGTTACAGTCAGCTGTACACACAGCTTTTCTAACTGAGCTGAGACCCAATGCCTTTCAACTTCCTACAGTTGCTCCGGGCAGTGAGATCTGGAAGCCTGCGGGGTAAGTATGGCCTTCACTCTGCAAGGAACCCAGGAACCCATTCATGTGTTCCTGGAAAGTGTGCCAGATGGTCTGGTTCTCTGGGGGATCCCTCGGGACTGGGGACGGATAGGCTGATGTCATCTGCTCAGAGTGGGGGAGCAACACAGCCTCCTTTGTCCTGGACACTTTACTTGTGTTTCTACAAAGTTTGCATTTGTTTTCTGCCAACAGCCTGGCATGTCCTGGCTCATTTGGAGCTGTATCGATTAAGATATCCAGGCCTTTTAAACTGGAGCTGCTGTTAGGCCAGGTAATTCCCCAACCCACCTGTATACAATTTGATTCCTTTCACTTTTATTATTAAGTAATATTTGCACATACAGAGGTACATATGTAACAAATGTTACACAAATTCACTTAAATGATGAGGCATGGGAGTCAAATGAATGCTTATGAACTTGCCATCGACATAAGAACTAGAACATTACCAAAATATGTGAAACTACCACGTACTCCCCAACCCCATCCCCATTCTACCCACAGAGGTAACCACTCCCCTGGATATTGGGGGTTTTTTTCATTATTTATTTTTGCTCATGTAAGTGGATTTCTTTTTTGCCCATTTAAAGTAGCTTCCTTTAAAATTAGCTTCACCATATATGTATATCCAGCTAAACATGGTATTATGTGACTTTATTTGCTTTTAACCTTTTAAGTATTTTGTCTTTTGCAACTTCTTTTCCCACTCATCTTTACATTTCTAAGATTCAGCCACATGGTTGTGTGTGGCTAGAAATCACTCATTTTTCACTGCAGTGTACTATTTCTTGGTGCATCTCTGCCACATTTTGCTTATCCATTTTTAATAGATGAGCATTTGCATTATTTCCAGTCTGGGGATATTGCAAGAGTGCTGCAGCTATGTATCCACTTGAACTGCTTCTCCATTCCAGATCCATGCTGCCCTGCCTTTGTGATATGGAGCTGGAACCATTAGATTTGTCACTGGAAGTTTCTGGAAAGACACTGCAGAAGGAAAGGGCTACTCTTCCTGGTTCTGGTGGCTTTCCCCTTTCTGGCTTTTGTGGCATGGCCGCTAGAGGTGTGTGGCACCCAGGGGCTCTCTTTCCAGGAGCTTTGCTGACATCCAGGGGGAGGATTCCTGCTCACCAGCCTTGGCCCTGGCTGCTGACCAGAAGTGGCCCAGAAAAATTTCCTGAAACCCCACTCCCTGAGGTCTGAATCCACCGAATTTGCTCCATCTTTGGAATCCTCCCTTATCCCAAGGGTTATCCTTTGGAACAAAGATAAAAGATCTTCCTTCTCACAGTGAATCCCTTGTTACCAGTTAACACCTTTATTTAAACTTTCCTGCTCAAATGACTCATGTGGTTTCTGTCTCCTGTCTGCAGCCTGACTGGTGCAAGTCCCAGAGGCTCTTTGGTGCCCAGTTGCTCAGGCAGGGCCAAGGGGTGGCTGCAGCTGGAGGTGGGGGTACAGTGGTCCCAGTGTATGTGGTGTTGGACTGGCTCACCTCACTGGCACCCCCAGACTGGCTTTTGCTCCATGCTCTCAAGAGGTACATATTTTTAACCTCAGTCATTATTGCAGAAACTGAATCATTCCTGTGATCATGTTTGAATTTCCAACTTTGAAAGCTTCCGACTTTCCTCATTTGTAGCTAATATTCAAGATTCACAACTCACTGGGTTTTGATCAGTTGGTAATGGTGTGATTTACCCTGAGGGGTTGAATTCTGGAAACAGCAAGGGTGGCTCAGCCATGCTCAAGCTCCATCATCTTCTGAAATATATTTTGCTGAGTCTTACTTCTGGGAGAGAGGAGAGGATTCCCAAATAATTCTTCCCTCAGGAAAGCCGAGGATATGTTCTGGACAGAATTCCCTCTCACTTTGCTTGGGATAATGGAGCTGTGAGGTCACCAGCTACTGCTGAAATCTTCCATCCAGAGTTTTCATTCCTAGTTTGCTTCACTACAGAGACCCAACATCCCTTGAGAAACTGTCTCCAATGCCTGAGCTCTAAAATCTGACAGCCCTGAATTTGCATCCCAACTCTGCCATTTATTATCTGCATCACTTGCTTTATTTTCTGAGTCTACATTTCTCCAAAGTAGGGATAATAGGTTGAGCTTTCTAGAAAACTGAGCAAAGAGATGAAGACTGTAAAGAGCTTGTACAGCCTGGTGCCTAAGCATTGGTCTGACCACAGGGCTAAGTGTTGAGAGCTCAGTGTCCAGCATCGACCAGAATATGACCAGCTGGGAAATTCTGCCTACAAGTAATGCCTCTGTTAATGAATTTCTTTTACATGAAAATTTTTGTGGAAAGAAGGAAGGGAGGAAGGAAGGAAAGCAGGCAAGCTTCCCAACCCAGTGCATGTCCAGATTTGTTAAAAGTGGTTAATAAGGTAATTCTACATTCACTCTACTTTTCCATATGTTTGTAATACTTTGTAATAATAGAATAAATACAGTTATCCTAAAATAAAAGTACTCATCTGAAATTTGCCAGTCCTTTTCATTTCTTTTCTTATATTAAGCTCAAGGAAAACTGAATTTAATGCTTTTGCTTTTTAAAAAGCGAACTGTACTATATAATTATGTCCAGAAATCTATTCTTCTGCATATAGGTTTGGGAGACCTCTGGAACACCCCTTACACAAAATTTGTTTTGAGGTTATCTCTAGGTGGTAGGCTATGGGATAATTATAACTTTCTATTTTTGTTTTTTTCCATTTTCTGGGTAGTTTTACAGAAATAAAGTTAAATTTATTAAGCCCACAGAAATAGGAATAAAAAAGCCTTTTCCTGGTAGAGGGCAGGTTTGCTGGGACAGTAGAGTTTGGGGGAACGTGGGGCCCAGGGTCAGTGGGAAGAAGGGATGGGATGCCTCAGGGCGAACGCGAGCTCGGACACTGCCACGAGGAGCAGGGACTGCGGGCACTGGCGTCCGTATCCTGTTTGGGGTCGCCCACTGTGGGCTTCCTGGGCCAGCTCCGTACTGCAGCTACCACCCGTGGGCAGAGCTGTCGTTCGTAAGAGCGGCCGCGTGAGGGCACCATCCACCAGAAAACTCACCTGCTTCCTCCCTGCCCCTCTTCTTCCCGCCCTCACTTGTCATTCATCTGGTTGGGGAGCTTGTGATAAGCTTGGGAGACACGGGGAGCGGGGAGCAGACTCACGGGAGGCTTTTCCACGCATCCCTTCTTGGTATTTCTTGATACACTGGGTCTTTCTCACACAGATTCTCATAATTGTTAGTCACCCATAAATTCAGTCTATTTAACAACGATGTCCTGCACTCAAAAAAGTGCCTTCGAGGCTGATACTGCACTTAACACAATATCCCTGTGACCCATTTTGCAAGAGAGGGGATTAAATATCAGAGAGCTTAAGCATTCCATGGAGTTTCATTAGCAGAAGCAAGTTTAGAGCATAAATTACCTGACTTGATTCAAACAAATGGCAAAACGTTTCTCCTGTTGAATGTAATTCTTTAAATGTTTTCTTTGCTCTGTTCACTTTGCTGGGCATATTCCTTTCCCATTTGCCCACTAACGTCTGCCTGTTCAGAGCCCACTTCCTGTGTGCCAGTCTATCCCCCATCCCTTGTGGGTTAGCGATCTGACAAACCAGTTTGTGAACCTGGGTTCTGCCCCTTAATATCTTGGGTTGACTACTTTCTCTGAGCTTCTGTCTCCCCGAAGGAAAACAGGAATGATGGGCCTACCTGGGAGGGGGGATGTGTGATAAAGTCGTCCACTGGTGGGCTGTCCAGGCACCCACTTGTCACATCCTACAGGGAGGCTTCGGGAGGCCACGTCAGCTCCACGCCAGCCCTGCAGAGCAGGTGGAGCAAACTAAGGCAGATGGAGACACCAGGAGGGCTCAGGACTCCTCATGCTCCTCTGCAGTGCTCACATCTTCATCTGCCACTTGGCACTGAAATCTCTTTGTCATTGTCTCCCAACCGGACAGTATATGCCTGGATGTGAGGCTCTGCCTTTCCCCTCTCTGCTTTCTTGGAGCCTGGTAATGTGATTTCACGTTAGCGCGACTCCTATCAAATACTCGGTTTTGTTTGTTTCTTATCCTGTCTCCTAAGTTCACAAATAAGCAGCAGCCCTCAAGTCCTCACAGCTGAACTTGGAACAGAAGCCACAATAAAACCTATTCTGGAGTCAAAGGGCTTTTCCTCCCTCGTGGCTGTTGGAGCGACATGCAGCTGGGTGCGTGTGGGGCACCCTGCCAGCATTAGTGTTGCCTCTGTCTAGATGCTGACAAGTCTTTCTGCACTGCCTGCTCTGCTGAGCCCCCTTTACCATGGCAACATCTCGGCAGCCACTGCCAGTGTGGGAGGACTTCGCTTCTTCTGACTGCCATGGTGAACTCTGAGCCTTGTTACCTCCACAAGTGGTGGGAGGTGGGCAGCCCGATCCCTGTGTCCCAAGAAGAAGGCCCCAGGCTGATGCTCACACCCCAAGGCTTAGGGTCCTACTTAGAAAGTAGCACAGGCCCATGAGCTTTGGACAAAGGGTCTGAGGATGCTTGCCTCAGCTCCACAGAACCTCCTAGAAGATAGATGCGCTTAATGGGCTAGGAAAATAGCAGAGGGCAGGGTTCTGCTCACTCTGCAGGCATCCCTTGGGCCAGCTGGTCAGTAAAAGGATGAGGAGGGTTGGGGGAAACTTCACCCTACAACCAGGCAGCTCTGGTCACAGCATGCTGGGGAGCTCTGCCAGAGGTCACAGACACAGATGTGGAAGTTAGTGGGCACTCACAGCCCAGGTTTTCAGGGCCAGCGAGTTTCTGGACTCATAGTATGCCAGCACTGGGGGCCACCAAGGAACTCAGGAGAACAATCTTCCCCCTAGCCATTGAGGACAGAGGCTCAGAAACGTGTAGTGACTTGCCCAGGGTCACACAGCGTTAGGCAGAAAGTAGGTCTGTGACCTCATCCACCTCCTTCTGCTGCAGCATACCACCCGCCTCACCCCTGGCCCACGGCCTCCTTGGGTATTGATCGTGAAGCTCAGCACGTTCCAGTCTGGGGACAGACGGCCGCAGGGAGCAGGCAGGGGGTGTGGGGCGGAAGCGGGTGCCAGGCAACCCATCCCAGTCCCTGTGCTGAGGGGCTCAGGAAAGCAAAGGTGGGTGCATGCACCTAAAAAGCTCTAAGTCTAGAAGCATGGAAGCAAGTGGACACTGGGAGGCCTGCCGGAAGCTTGTCCATCGTGTGTCCACACTCCCGGCCTCTGCTACTAGGAGAGCAGCCATCCCGGTCTCTCTCTAATTGCACTTCAGGTGGGTGGCCCCTTCCTGGGCTGCAAACGCTGGTCCCGCCTCTGCTGCTGACACTCTCAAATGCAGTTTGTGACAAGCCACAAATCGCCCTTGAGCCCAAACTATGTAGATCCAATAACAAATATGAAAGGAACTCAGGGAAGCTGCTTGAGATGCCTTTGGGGATAAAGCTGGAGGGGGAACAGGATTACAATGAAGGATGAACAGACATAGCAGTTGACCAGCTCTTGTGACTCCCGTGGCTAAAATTGGTCTCAAATCAGAACATCCTGGCCGGTCACCTGAGCTGAGCACTGGACTTGTTATGAGGGCCTCATAGCAAAGGTCCTCCTTTGGGAAAGGGATGTGTCGGGTGAATGGGGAGGATGCCGACGTCATGTTCTCCAGAGCACTGACCACGATCACTCAACGGTCAGACTTTTCTCTCTAGGAAGGGACGGCCCCGTCATCGTTCAGCCACCAAATCTCCCTGAGCACAGTAGTGGGTCAGGAGGCGGGGCCATGTCCACCGGATGTGGACAGCCTGGAAGTCAGAATTCCACAAGTGCCGGTTCCTGGCTTTGTCAGTCACTAAGCTGTGTGACTCTGGCACCCTAATCACCCATTTCCAATTCAGAATGACTAATGTTAGCATTAAAAAAAAAAAACTACTGGCGTGATCAAAGAAGAAAAATGTATTGGGGGAAATCTCCAATTGCATCATCTTTTGGTTTCAATGAGTAGTTAGCCATGGGTCCCAAACTAGCGATCTTTCCAGCTGGAAACTAAGTTTGGCAAATCCAAAGGACTGGTTCTCCAATGAGAAGCATGAGCCCCATTTTTGAAACATTTCCGAAGAGTGAGACTATTTCTGTCATGTCTTCAGCTATCCAAAGTCCCTTACGATGGCATCCTCTCCGTGGAAGCTCCACATAGAGGTCACCTCACGAGGCAGGCCTGCTCAGGACCCTCTCCCCTCTGGAAAAGCCAGACCCGGCAGAGCAGACCTTGTCTCCCAGCCCCAAGTCAGGTTGTCCTTCCCTGGAGGTTGTATGAAAAGCGGTATCATCCTTGGGTGGGTCTAATGAACACACAAGCTCTTACTGCCCCTTCACTCAGCCTAGTAAGGAAGCCACTGAAACCCCATTTTCCCTGGGACAAAGTGACCCCTACTAACCATCCTCGCAATCTGAAGCTCCCGGGGCTTGGTGCCTGGCTGGCCCCCCAGCTTGGCAAGTCCTTGCTTTCAGATACAGATCACCACACCAGTTCATGGTCATTGACCAGGGACTTCCAGACCATGGAGCCAACAGAGACCATGTCCAGTTGGGAGGGAACTAAACTGAACTATCGGCATTGCCCCAACCAGAAGCTTAGGCCCTGGCCAGAAACGAAGAGATTCCCCAGCAAGGAAATCAGACTTTCTGAGAATCTCATTCCACAGTCAGCAAGCTGAGCCATTTCTCTTTGTTCTGCATTAATATATGTGTTTGAAGAATGAGATCTCAAGAGGCATTAAAAATTCCACTCTGACTGGAAACACCCAGCTGAGCTGGGTCCAAACATCAGAACTGCTTCTGTTGTAGTTTTATTGACATGAGATGGAATCCAATTTGTTCCCACCGATTCATCTGTATAAACGTCCTCTGATGTCTGAGGACAAGGTAACCTGAATCTACTGCCACAGTCATCTGCTAACATTTTCAAGAAGAGAGGCTGGGGCCATTGAATGCAGTTTATTATGAGTATTGCCATCTGGATTTAATTGGACGAAATCATTTTCTAACACAGGAGTCCTTTGCCTCCAGAAATTGAAATCGTGGTAAGTCAGTTGATTTTCTGATTTTCCAAGTTAAGTCGCATGCGCCCCCCCCCCCACCCCCCGGGGTAGTCCACCCACACCAGCTTAATTGAATTGAAAATGGGAAAGAGATGATGCATCCCTGGAAAATCAGGGCTCTGTTGCCTGAAGAAGGTGGCGGAATGGTGGTCAGGTAAAATCAATAGACGCCCACTGAAGCTGGCAAGAGGATGAGCGGGATTCACGCTCTGTGCCTTACTCTAAACCCCATCCCCCAAAACCTCCGGGCAGACACCGTTATACCAGACTCTGAGGACACAGCCTGGGTTCCCGCCTTCATACATTCAGCAATTGTTCATTGAGAACTGACGCTGCTGAGGATGCAAACGGAGCAAGATGTCGTTCTGGCGCTTAAAGATCTGGTTTCATGTGGTTCATACTCACATTCTTTTCCTGAGCTGTGAGCCAATGGTGAAATGATGCTTTTCCCCCTTGCTGGAGTCCCCTCATTTCCCCTTTCTCACAAAGAGGGACAAAGAAACTTTTCCTTCATACATGAGGCTTCTGATGTTCACCGAGATAATAAATTGTCCTGTGCACATGTAGAAAGGCAATTTCAATGACACTGCCCTGTGGCCGTCATACATGGGACTGGGCAGAAAAAAACATGCTGACTCATCCCGTGTCATAGTCTCTGCATCCGGGGACCCACCTGCCCCACCTCAGCTGGGGGCCATCCGTGACCGGAGCTGGGGACAAACAGGGCTGGTGGGTATTCTCTAGGCCACAGCTGGGGTTTCCTGGACTCCTTTAGTTTTTAGTTCCCTTCATGCCAAGCATGTTTTAGATTTCAAAAAACACAATTTTTTTTTCTTCCAGTGAACTTATTCATGCTCTTTGAACTTCAAGATGGAAAAATCAAAGTCAGAATCCATAAATTTCCTATGAGCTCTTGACCTGCTTTGGGGGAAACCAATTCTTGTTGGAAGTACAGACAAGGGGATGGCTTCCAGGGGCTCCACACCTGTGCTGTCAGAAGCTGGGCACTCTGGGGACCTCTGAAAATCAGGGCTTCAGCAACCATGTCCAAACCTACTCTTTGCTGGGCTCTACCCTCACAATACCACGTGGACCACCACTGTCCTCCAGCCCTGCTCCCATACCTCTTGGTGACCTGCACGTGCAGGGCCGCCTGGGCTCTGACTGGCCTGAGTCAGGGACATGGGAGGAGCTCCTCATAGGGAAACAGGGTCCCCAGGGTCCCCTTCCTCTCGCTTGACTCTTGGAGCTCAGTCCTAGCAAATAGGTTCTTACCTTTCTCCTGCAGAGTTCACACTCAGGAGCCACCTGGGTGACCGGGTCTTTGTGCTCAAACTCCTGCCTGGACAACCTCTGTCCTCCAGACCGAGGGCCCTGTGCTTGCCTATGCCTTCTACGCCAGGCCTTGGGAGCTGGAAGCCCAGTCCTGTACCTTTGCATCCAGGGGCTTTGCCTTTCACTGCAGCAGCACACGGGCGTTCTGGCAGGGCTGCCCTCTGATGCCCGTCACAGCACACCTTCATGCTCACAGCTCCTTTCTACGTTCCGAGGCCTAAGCCAAGCAACCTGACCTCCTTCTTGCAGGTCAGACCATTAATGTGCTTTGTAATCCCCAGTGCTCCTCTCCTGGAGAGAAAAGTTAATTTTCACGTTTTGTGTAATTTCCTTTGATAGAACCAGTGTTCGTCTCTCACACACACACACACATACACTCAAAATTCGACATGGAGCTAAGAAACAAAGTGGTTGGAAAGTTTTGTACTTGCTAAGGACCCATTGCTCTAAAAGCCACCCTGCCCCCAGGGGTGGGAATTTGGCCCATAGGTGGGACTTTGTCCCACTTCACACTCACAGGGGGTTGAATTGTTGCCCTAAACTAGCATGTAGTCTGCCTTCTGGAAGCTTCTGGGCACTGGGTTTCTGCTTATGAGATGGAGCTGGCCAGGACGGGGGTGTGGGGGCTGCATTTTCAGATGCATCTGCCTCATGGGTTCCTGTGACGATTAAAAGACCTACGTCGAGTGGAGCATCAGACCCAGAGTGCAAGCGAGGCGTTGGGCCTGGAGTGTGCCTTGTAATATGTGCTCGGGCAGCATTGACACTGCAGCTGATATTCCTTAGATAGACCCACTGGCCCACGGGGACTTGGGCGAGACTCAGAGGGCCGCACCCACAGAGCCGATGCTCCGCGAAGGCAAGGCTTTGCCCCATGGGGCATCTCGGTCCTCTCAGGCCTGGCTCCCTGGGTTACCCAGGGCGGGGGGCCAGCAGCCACAGTGTGGCCTGCAGGGAACCCTCCTGTTTCGACTTTGCTGTGGAGCGGTGAGCTGGCAAAGCCCAGCTGCCCTGGAGTTGGAGAAACCTGGTTCTGACCCAGTCCCACCCCTGCCCTGTGGGTGGCCTCGGAGGAGGGCCTCCTCTTCCAGGTGCCGTTTGCCATCCTCAAAATGGTGATGACAGCGCGGCCTTAGTGGTTTCCTGAGGTGAAGAAACAATTTCAGCCCAGCCAACGGCGACTGCTGCTTTCAGGTTATTGAGGGGCTTCGCCCTCTGTATGCCTGTCACTGCTGTCGTCTGTGACATCTCCATAAAGCTCCTTGCCAGAGAGAAAAGAAAGGGAGTTCCCTGAGAGAAACTCATGGAATTATCTTCCAAGGGCTTCGGATAGCCCAGCCCCACCCTTGCAGGAACTCCCAACATTTGCATGACTAAACATGCAACGTGCCTGGGCAGGGCTCACCACCTGTCCTGCTCACTGTCCTGTGCTTTGCTCTGAGCCGCCGTATTCACTGCCTGCTGTCCTTGTCCTGCAGGACTGGAGGCTCCCTCAGGACAGAATCCCTTTTGAACAAAGCGTCCTGGACGTCATCTGTGTGATTTGGTCTGGAGCTCCGTGTGCTGACCTGCAGCACGTCCCCACTCTGCACGGGGCGGCTGAGCCGTGCTGAGAGTGAGGATGCCTCGAGTTGGCTCAAAGCCACGTAGCTCAAGCTTGCGTGCAGGGCCCCCTCCAGGCGCCTGACTAGCCTTGTGCCCCCGGTGGCCATCGTCACCCCCATCATCACCGCCATCATCGTCTGTGGGTGGGCAGGGTGACCCCGTATCATTTGTCTCTGGAATGGGAACACTTCCGCCTGTGAACATGGGTGCTGTGGATAATAACTCCAGGGCCGCAGATGGGCCCAGCTGGGACTGTCACTCCGTTTACTGAACAAAGACTGCATGGAAGATGCCATGCTAAGCACTTTGTGTATCTTACCTCTAGTCTGTCAGAAGTCAGTTAGCAAAGTCTACTTATTCCTACCGTGTAAACCAGAATCCTGAGGCCTGAGAGGAAGGGACCCAGATCGAGGCCTCACCGCCTGTGAGTGGCAGAGCCAGGCTGTCTGCGCCCAGAGCCTGGGGCTCTAACTCCCTGCTGGCCCGCCTTCTGCCCACCTGCTCCTTCACTCAGCCTATCGCGCAACTGGTACCACAGGAGCTTGGCCAGGTCCAAGGCCACACAGGCAACCAGAAGGCTGGGGGCGAGGTAGCTCGCAGTGTCCTTTGTCTCTCTAGCTCTACATGGACCTCTGGAGCTAATCCATAAACACTCGTGTGGTGTGAGGAGTGCTCTGGACCTGGAATGCTGATGTTATGGTGGCATGGCAGTCTTCCTGTCCCCTCTGGGTAGGTCTGAGAGCTGTCTGCTCCGGCTCAGCTCCACAGCTGGGTAGTGGGAGGTCCTTGTCAATGTTCTCTTTCTTGTCCAAAGCGGGGTCAACACAGTTGACCACAGTGGCCGCTGTGGTTGCTGCTTACCCACTAATGTTGACCAGCAGCAGGAACTACTGTCTCCGCGTGGGCTGTCACATGGCAAAGCTGCAGAACTCCATGCACCGAACTGAACAAAAGGCTCCTGGCAGGCTTTGTGGTTCTGTGGCCTACCTGCTATTCCCCCGACAGCCTGCTCCCAGCTCCCCTCTGATGGCTGCTTGCTCCACTCCTCCAGTAACCAGGTGACCAGGGGAACGCATGTTCCAGGGCAATGGCTGCGGGGACCATGTACTCCATGGTGGTTGGAGCCCTGGTATTTTCTGTAAACGCACTTACCCAGAGTGTCAGTGTAAGAGCGGACAATCAGGAAAAAGGCACAAAGAAATAAAACCAAATTCAGAAAAATGCATCAATTTTCTTTACGTTTGTATTTCTAGGTGATTGAAAAGTCATCCAGCATGGTAATCATCACTTCGTCTTGGGACCTTTCTGAGCAGGGTACAGTATTGTAGCATCATAAAGAATGTTTGTAGCCACTAACACAATCCAGAATATCATGTGCTTTTCTACTCTGTTTTATTGATAAATGGTGGGGCGTCTGGGCAATGGGGCAGATCTAAGGGCTGGACAGTATGACCTCCACCTCATGCCTCGTCAATACACAGCACGGAAGTTATTACACGTACTCCTCCTTCCTATTTTCATGACGATGTTTTAGTATTATTTTCATCACTGGTTCTATTAGCTAACACATATACAGCACTGTCTCTGCCAGGCACTGCCCTAATTCCTTTTTATTTATTAACATACTAAATGCTCCCAACAGCTCTGTGAAGTGCAGTTTTGGTGAGGATAACGAGAGGTGCTCTCAGAAAGAGATGCAAAAATGCAGCGCCTCTAACCAGATTGAAGATTACTTCTCCCTCATGTGACAGCCTGAGTTCGGAGTTGGAAGGTGACATGCATGGTCAGGCCGATGGCAACTCTGCCATTGCCTACATGGGCCTTCCAAAGTCGCTCTGGTCACTGCAGCTCAAGCCTTCAGCAGCAGAGAACGAGAGCATGGAGGTTGGCACCTGTTCTCCTAAGGCCCAGCCTGGAGATAGCAGAAGTCTGTCCCTCACTACGGGAGAGCATGAGGTCACATGCTCCGCTGCAGGGGAGGCCAGGCAGCGTGGCACAGCTGGCCAGCACCGGCCAAGCCACAGCTCTGCTGTTCCAGAAAAGGGGGAAGAGCCATCATGGAGAGTTGCCATCTTACTGCTGTGCAGATGTGCAGACTGAGGCACAGAATGATCAAGAAACTCCCCCAAGAGCACAGACAATCTGTACGGACCTGGGAGTCATTCTCCAGCTGTCTTTCTTTAAGTCTGTGCTTTCAATCATGATGCTGCATTGTAATACAACACTAACTTTAACAGAGAAACAGATCATCACATTTGACTACCTACTGCACTCTTCTACCCCCAAGCAACAAGGCACTCATTTGTCAGGAAAGTGCCGTGAGATATCTGACGCTGGGCCGGACCACTAAGTGAGCCCCATACTCTTGAGTCAGGAGTGAGAACAAGGACTTAGTGCTTAGAGCCCTAGGGAACTGGCAGGGATGGAGGGCCAAGGGCCGATGGGTGGGACAGCAGCTCAAGGGCCAGGAGGACCTGCTGCTTAGGGCTTCGTACAGAGCATCACTTGGTTCCGCTCAGGTCTGGGCAGCCGACCTCCTTCCTGCTGCCCTCAGTGACTCTCGTGGTCTAAGTAGCAGGTGGGCTGCTGAGGGGGGTGGACAGCCCGTCAGGAGCCCACAGACTTGAAGCTAATACTTCCCTCAGCAGGACAAAGGCCTGGGAGGCATCTGCTTGCCTTGGCAGGGTTTCAGATGCTCTGTGGCTTACAGAGCTCATACCTATTCTGACCAACTGCCTGTCATCATGGCCTGGCTCTGTGTTTCTCTTTTTCCCCTTTGCACACTGTTATTACTACAGGATTAGGAGATGGGGAAACTGGGAAGCTAGAAACACAGACCAGCACCTGCCATTTTGTGCAGCTTATGGTCACAAAGGCATTTCCCACATGCCATTTGGAGGTAGATGATCTCTTCGGGCTCCAGGGCAGAAGGGGGCAAGGAGGCCACCAAAGTCTGGAGGCGGAAGTGGCTCACCCACCTGTCCCAACTCCGGCCTCTCCACCCGGACACACTACGTCAAGGCCTCTGGATTGACCACAGTTTTCTTCTAAATTGGTTCATTTTCCCTGCTGGGGGCTGGCAGGGCCAGCACAGGGATGGCCTGGGTTAGTTGAAGAAAACATCCTGATCCATGATTTATAACTTTTAGGAGGTTAGGAAACAAACACTGCCCAGCGCCAAGCACTTACCTGCTCATGCACCTGCTCACAGAGTTGGGGGTTCCCAGGTACCTTAAAACCCATCCATGGGCTCCCTCTTGAGGACTAAAATTCCTCCCCTAAATATCTGCACTTCATTTACGTGTTAATCGTACCTATGAAAATGGATCAATTCAATTTTTTACTAGTAAAGGTGTGGCTAAATAAATTAGACCCAATCCTTGAGAGGGAATACTATGCAACAATTCCTAAGTAAGAGGCAGATATTCTATACAACACAATGGAAAACGCTCCAGGACAGTAAAATTTGGAAAGATAAATAAAAATTAATTCATTTAATTAAAAATATATGTATATTGAGAATCTGCTACCGTCTGGGCTGTCCTGCCCTGGGAGCCCATGCTTCTGGTGCCATGGAAGGAAACAGGACCAAGAGTGTAACTCCCGGCCACTGGGCAGGCTGCTGGCTCTGTTCTGAGCGTGGCAGGGAGGGTTCTGAGCAAGGATGTGATGTGATCGCTTTTACTTTGTAAAAGCTCCATCTATCTCCTGTGAAAAGTGTTGCTTAAGAGGTTGTTTGGGGTGGGGAAAGGCAGGTCAGGAGGCCACTGCAGTAGGTCGCCGTGGTATGACGGTGGCTCGACCACGATGGTAGGGGTGGGGTGGTGAGGCCCCGTGACTTGATGGCCTGACTGTGCAAAGAGAAGAGAAGAACCGAGGACTCCCAGTGTGGCCGGCACCTGGTGGGCAGACTAGGACAGGAGCCGGCTCAGGACGGACAAAATCAAGGGACTGCTCGGCCCACCAGAGGCGCAGGCTGAACTGGCAGGTGGAAGCGGGTGGCCCAGCTTCCGGCTGGGGAAGCATCCTGGGTGATGTCATCTGCTGAACATCATGTAGAGCAGAGAGGCTGGAAGGGATCAAAGCAGTAAGAGAAGTGGTCCAGGCCAGCTGGGGACCCTCCCTCACATAGAGGCCACTCTCACGCAGAGGAACAGACAGGGAGCAGTGAGGAGGAGGAGACCCCCAAGAGGCTGAGCCCTGGAAACCAGGGCAGAAAGAGCTTCAAGAGGGAGGAAGTGACCACCTTTAACCAATGCTGCCAAGACCACTTAGATAGGTTATCTATACATATGCTCCACACCAGGCTTATAAATGCATGGACAGTTCTGGAAGAGTACAGACTAAAGATTTTGGGATTGGGACTGGAGGAGGAGGTGAAAGAAACTTCCTCTCCACACTCCTATATCAGATGTCTGTGCATTCATTACTGGTGGTTTCAAACAGAAGAACAATACATTTAAAAAGGCAACATATCCCCAGTGGAGAGGGTCTCTCCTGCCAGGGATCCCGCCTTGCACATCCCTTCCTGTAAGGATGGCTCAAGGCGCCCCACCTGGCCCTACTCCCACAGTGGGAGGGCTTCCCCTCCCTCCACACGCACCGCCCCTTCCTCCTCCTCCCCCAGGGGGCTGACTCCTTGACCCAAGCCCTCCAGCACATCCCTGTTCTGAATCATACTGGGCCTTACTTCCCTGGCAGCTGTTTTCTTCCAGCCCAGTTAACACAGGTGGGAGAAAGCAATTCCCCAATTGGTTGCAGTTCTCTGTGAAGGCATAAATAATACGTGATGCTGTGAAACTTGCAACAGACTGCCTCCTTGATTTGGTTTGTCTGTGGTTATTGTGTCATCAGTGATCTTTTTCCTCAGCAATTTCAGACTCTGTTTTGTGCTGATGATTGAAGACATTCTGGAAATCTCTTTTTGAAACATCCATTCCATCCAGACATCTGAACCCTTTGAGGCAAAACAAATAGCACACACACACACACACACACAGGCACACACTTTTCCAATCTCTGTCAACCTGAGAATCTCAGGTAAATGAGCCAATTTGTTTTCATTTAAATATAAAAGTGGGAGAAGGAAACTGCATGGACATGCATGAGAGAACACAGAGCTGGAAGCTGGAAAAACATAAAGATGAATTTGTTACCGCTCTCATGATAAATGATGTTTGTGCAATTAAACAGAGCCAGCCTGGCAGCTGTGAACACCTCAGCACATTAGTTTTATCTGCAGGGCCCTTACCCTCATGCTTCCTGTCGTAGAATCTAAACATCACAAATCTGTGGAGGAGGGGTGTTTTGAATGCCGAGTTATGCCAGGCAGAGCAGAAAAGTAGGTTAGTGGGTCACCCGTGCAAACATGAATGGAAAGGAAGTTTGTCTGACCCCTGTGAGGCCCAGTGCCCCCAGAGCCGGGCAGCAGCTGACGGAAACCCTGGATGAAGGAGGCTGGGTGTGAGGCAGCTCTATCCCCGGGAGTAAGCAAGGGCTAGGAAAAAAACAGAGTAAAGCCAGGGTCGAGATGGAGATGAGGGAAGAGCGAAGATGGGGCTAGAAGGATGCCCTGGGAAAGGAAAGAGTGCGTGCGTGTTTGGTGCCCAGAACAGGCATTGCCAGGAGCTTGCGGACGAACAAGCATGTGAAGCGTGGTTTAATGCAGCATTTCGGAGCTGTAAGGCAGCTTGGGGGTTACATAGCTCCACTTCCCGCCAGGCAGGAATATCCTCCCAGAGCCCTGGACAGAGGGCCCGAACATCCCGCTCCACCCAATCTCAAGGAGTGCCGGGCACTGAGGGTCTGTGGGTTCCCTTGCTCTGTATTGCACTGAAGGTTCAAGGTGGGGAAGGCCTGCAGGCTCTGCCTCTCCCAGAGGGGGTGGGCTGACCCGAAGACCCTGCCGTGCCCACTTCCTCTCTCACATTCCACGCAGGAGCCTTCCCTGCCTACCGCACAGGCTTCATCCCTCTTGGGACAAGTGTGTGCGAGCGACTGCTCTCCCTGTAGCCTCTCTTCCCCTAGCCCCAGATGGCCACCTGTTGGCCCTGCTTCTGCCTTTGAAGCTACAAGGGCCAGCATCCTTTGTCTTCCCCTTTGGCGCAGCCCTGAGTGTACCTGCGGTATGCCCCTCGGTCTCAGCTCCATGGGTGGGCTCTCCTGTGGCACGGTCTCCGACCCTTCACCATCCCGGTCACCTTCTAATCCATCTGGGCCTTCTTCCAATGCCCCAAGTGTGACCTGTGCATCGAGTGTGGGGAAGCACGGCCCTTACCCAGTCAGCACTCGTCCAACTCCAGGAGTCTGGATTTTTATTTTTTAAAACGAAATGGGAACATTTAAAGCAGGATGGGGTTTGGGCTGAGACAATGTAGGCAGTTTTGGTGATTTTCCAGGGTAGGTTGAGAAAGACTGGCAGAGCCCCAGGGGCTACAGAGTTGTGGCTCAGAGGAGGAGGGTGTTCTCTTTGCTGATACCAGAGGGACGGAGGGCTGGAGCCACGCTGGGCCCGAGAGGCTGTGACGGGGCAGGGAGGCACCCCCTTACCTGTTTCCAGTCTGGCCCTTGAGCTTGGGGCTACTTTTTGTTCAGAACAGAGTCCCCAGACCTGGGGACTTTGGCTACCAGGAAAACGGGAGCTGCCCTCTAAACCAGGAATCTCTCTTCCCACCCGGAGAAAATACTCCAGGGCCCGCACCAGGCCCTCAGGAGAACATGCTTCCCATGTAAGTGGCTTGGGGCAGGATGGGACTCTGGGCCCACCTCCTGCATGCCCCTGACTCAGAGATGAGCACCCCAGGGTTTCTGCTCGAAGTCCACCTGACCCCGGCGACACACACTGCCCGTTCTGTCCACAGCCCCTCACGCCGGGCAGTCTGCACCCACAGCAGCTACCCCCTCACACTCTGTCCCCCATGTTCTTTGGTAGGTGATCTCGTGGGTGTTTTCTTATGCTCGTTTACACGGCCTCTGCTCCTTTCTAGATTGAAGGTCACAGAACTTAAGCTGCAATTTCCTCACCGCTGTTTTACCTGCAGTTACTGTCCACGGTCCCCAGGGACAGGTGGGTTTGTGGAGGCCTGAGACTCACCACAACCACCCCCCACCACCCACCAGTCTTCCTGGACACTGATACTAGTCAAGAAAGCAAATAAATGGAACACTTTTCCACTGTGCTATTATTCCTTCTGGAAAAATAACTGTTTATTACTATGTTGAGACAAACTTTAGTAGGACTTCAAATTGATGATTCTAAGTTTTTACCTGAGACTCTAAGCTGGTTCTCTACCCCTGGGAGTTCCCTGTGCAGATGACAGCTCAACGTCTGGTGGGCACTGAACACATCTGCTCTGCCAAGTCCCAGGTCCGAGGTGGAGCTCCGAGGCACAGAGGAGATTTGTACCTCAAAGGGGTTTGGACAGCAGAACAGCAAGTGCACGGAATGCTCTGTCACAGACCCCCGCAAAGCTGACTCAAAGCAAGGAGGAGAGAGA
Organism: Smutsia gigantea; assembly: GCA_032199065.1. NCBI lineage: Eukaryota > Metazoa > Chordata > Mammalia > Pholidota > Manidae > Smutsia > Smutsia gigantea. The sequence continues at coordinate 55,289 of JAVSCE010000497.1, read as the reverse complement.
AGCTTTGAGCTGCAAGATGCACTCTCTCTGCCTCCCTGCTTCCCCCACCTGCCCCAGGAAGTGGGGGACCCTTCCCTGAGATAAGAAATAGTGACTCCAGGAGCAGTGAGCCATGAGCAAGCTGGATGTGCCTGGGCAGGAAGGGGGCTGTGGCAATGGTGGGTTCTCAGCAGGTCCCATTACAGACCACATCTGTAATGCAGAGCCAGGGGGAGACCATCCTACAGGAGGGCCCGCAGGAAACACTCCTCTTTCTGCAGCTTTGCAAACAGCCAAGTAACATCGAGGACCTAGCGAGAGGGAGATGAGCACGGCAATGAGGTGTTGAGCACCATGACAGGGCAGGGGCCATCAGGGAGCTCAGCCCGCATTGTCTGTCCTTGGGGAATGGCTGGTACAAAGGTTGGTGGCAGTGTAAATAAAGCTTAGGTGGCTGTGAAAGACATCGCCATGACCACAAGGCATCTGTTGGGGGCTCCCTAGGGCTCCCGAGGGAGAGCCACCCTTCTCGTAATAACGTGGTCCCCTCTGTCCAATAATGTGTGTGCATGTAGGTCTCTCACCCCCATTGGACTGAGGGGACCTTAGGAAGACTTCTGTTTCATTCATCTTTTATCCCTACCCACTAAATAATAACAGCCAGCATTAATGAAGCACTTACGGTACACCAGGCTCTGTGCTAAGTAGGTCATGCCTTTTGCCTTTTATTCCCTCACCAGCTCTGAGTGGTTGATAGTATTTTCCTGATTTTAAAGATGGGAAACTGGCCCAAGATGACTGGCCAGTGAGTGCTGAAGCCCGGATTCAGATTAGACAGGGTGTTTTGGTGAGCAGGCTCTTAACTTCTGTATCCCACAGCTCTTTCAGTCAACTTTCTCCGTTTGTCCCCACCACCCACCAGGAGGTCATTTCCCCAAAGTCCCAACACACCATCTCTGTACTAACAGCTCCCACCCAAGTCGGTCTTGTACTGCAGCCTCGGCACAGAGACCCTCTAGTTGCCTGAGAGCCGGAACCATTGTTTCTTCATCCTTGTCTCCCTAGAGAGCCCAGGCTAATGCCTTGTATGTGGAAAACACTCAACACTTGTTTAATTGTAATCATTTCTCATCTAGGGTTATAGCCGGGCCCAATATAGGGCCCTTTGAACTAAATAACTTTGATTATTGAATTTGTAACCATCAAGTGTTTGGTGATAAGATAAAAGGCGAACACAGAATGAGACATACTCCTGGCAGAAGCTGGATTGCCACTATGAGTCGTGTCTGGTGATTTTCCAAGCCACATGAAATGGTTCTTTGATGGTTGCTATGAGAACCATCGCTCGGGACTTCTGTCCTACCGCAGTCTTTGTGGTTGTGCACGTGATGTGTATGTGTGATAAACACGGAGCATGTGCTGAGAGCATGTGACAATGGTCTTCCTGTGGAAATTTGTCATCGGGAAAGGTAAATCCCCAATAACTGAAATGTGTCCCAGTATCTGTCCACAGAGATCCTGATAATCTTCTATGCCTACTTCATCAGAAGCTACCAGCTGTTATCGTGGAATTCTTAGGCTCCAATGAGAGTCTGCTAGGTAAAGAGCTCTTGCTAAGTGTTGTGTGAGCAATAAAAAGTCAAAGCAGATATCCTTGACCTTGAGAAAATTTTAGTCCCTTTGGGAACCCCAGTCCAGGAAACAGATCCCTTGTATACTTTGCCCAGTTTTCCTGACAGTAACATTTTGCAAAATTGTAGTATAATATCATGGCTGGGAAACTGACTCAGACACAATTCATTGGCTTATTCAGATTTACCAAGTTTTCCTTTTCCTCATATTTGTGTGCGTGTGTGTTAGGATCTGTACAATTCTATCACCTGAGTGTGTATGTATCCACCACACAGCCAAGATGTTGAGTAATTTTGACATTGTAAGGATACCTCATGCTGCTCTTTTATAATCACACCCACCTCCCCCATCCCCTGCACCCCCATCTTAATCCCTGACAAGCCATCAATCTGTCCCCTATTTCTAACATTGAGTCATTTCAAAATGTTATATAAGTGAAATCATATAGTATGTAACCTTTTGAGACTGGCTTTTTTTCACTCATCATAAGTCACTGGGGATTCCTCTAAACTGAGTGTGTTAATAATTCATTCCTATGCACACACTGCTGAGTAAGCGCTTCAGGGTACGCATGCACCACAGTTTGTTTAACCAGACACTTCTCGAAGGATATTGGGATGAATTTCAGTTTTTGGCTGTGACAGATAAAGCTACTATGGACATTCACGCACAGGTGTTTGGGTAAACGTAAGCTTTCATCGCTCTAGGATAAAGTAGAAAGTGCAATTGCTGAGCATATGGAAGTGACGTGTTTACCTGCATAAGCAAATGCCAAGCTGTTTTCCAAAGTAGCTGTCATATGACATTCCCACCAGCAGTGTAGGAGAGATCCAGTTTCTCCTCATCCTTATCTGCTTTTGGTGTGTTACTACTTCTTGTTGTAGTTGTTATATGTGTAGTGATATCTCATTGTGGTTTTAATTTGCACATTCCTGATCGTTAATGGCGTTAAACATCATTTCGTATGCTTTTTCACCATCTGCATGTCCTCTTTGGTGAAATGTCTGTGCATGTCTATTGCCCCCTTTCTAATTGGACTTTTCAGTATTTGCTCTTGAGTTTTGTGCTTTCTTTCTTTATTCTAGACACCAGCCCTTTGTTGAATGTGATTTGCAAGTATTTTCTCCCTGCTTGTAATTTGCTTTCTTTACCCTTTTAATGGGAGCTTTTGCAGAGCAAATGTTTTTAATTTTGATGATTTTTCCCTCTTTTCTTATCATGTTTTTGGTGTTAAGTCTAAGAACTCTTTGCATAATTCTAGTTCCCAGAAATTTTTTTCCTAAAAGTTTATAGTTTCATGTTTTACTTTTAAGTCTGTGATCTATTTTACATTGATTTTGTCTGAGGTTTAGGTCATGGTTCATGTTTTTGGCCTACAAATGTCCAAATCCTCCAGCAACATTTATTGAAAAGGCTATTATCCTTCTATTGAGTTGCCTTTGCATCTTGCCAAAAATTAACTGGGCATATTTGTGCTGGTCTATTTCTGAGTTTGCTATTGTCCCATTGATCAAATGTCTAGTCCTCTGTCACTACTATCCTGTCTTGATTACTACAGTTATATTCAGGCCTTAATAAGGGGTAGAATGATTTCTCCTGCTTTATTTGTCTTTGTCAGGATTGTTTCAGCTGTATTCAGGCCTGTGCTTTACCATATCAATGTGGAATAAGATTGTCTATGTCTACGGAAAACCTTGCTTGGATTTTGATAGCAATTGCATTTAACTTATAGATGAATTTACGGAGAATTGACATCCTTACAATGTTGAGTGTTTCAGTCCATGAACACAGTATGGCTCCCTATATATTAGTCTTTTTTTATTTCTTTCAACAGCATTTTATAATTTCAGCATAGATAGCCTATACATGCTTTTTTAAGTGTACACCTGCATATTTCATTTTCTTCAGAGTGCTTATAAATGGTATTGTTTCTTTTATTTCAGTGTCCACATGTTAATGGTTAGTATATAGAAGTGCAATTCATTTTTATTTGCTCTTGTGAACTTACTGAAGTCACTTATTAGTTATAGGTTTTTCATGGATTCCTGGGGATTTTCTACAGAGACAAGCATATCATCTATAAATAGAAATCATTTTATTTCCAAATGTTTCCAAAATACATGCCATTTATTTTTGTTTTTGCCTTATTTCTGTGGGCAGACCATCCAGGACTATGTTGAGTAAAAGCAGTGAGAAGAGACATCATTGCTTTGACCCCAGTTTTAAAGGGAAAGCATCCAGTCTTTCCTTATTAAGGATGATGCTAGTTCTAAATTTCTTTTTGTAAAAACTTTTTATCAAGTTGAGGAGATCCCCCTCTACTCGTAACTTGCCAATATTTTTATTACAAATGGTATGGGATTTTGTCAAATGCTTTTGCGTGTCTATCAGTTGATATGATTACGTAGTATTTCCACAAAAGCTTATTGACAAAGAGCCTAACATGGCATGATTTTTTTTGAATGTTTGAATGACTTTAGAGGTCATTGCCTATTATAGGAACATTTGTGGAGAGAAAAAGAAATCACCAGTTAGGTATCCACAGCGCAGCAGTTTTGAGAGATGTTGGCTAGTCAAACTCTCTTTCCAAAGCCCAGGTAAACTCTAAGAAAGAACAGCAATCATTGTTTTTACAAGTTCAGTTAGTCGATTCTATGGTGAACACATTTATTTTAGCCAGAGCAACATGAGTAGAGTAGACTTTTATTTTATGCAGTAGGAAGTATAGGTACCCTTCTCTGGACCTTCTTAACATATGGAGAAATGGAGCATGTTTAGACTATCCAGAAATGTAGGTTCCATTCTCAGCTCAGCACCAATAAGATGGGTTATTGTTAACAGTGCACATAATTTTCTGGATCCTGTTCTTGATTTGAAAAAATGGATTAAATTCTCCAGAACAGTACATTTTAGCCCTGATATTATAAGGCTTTTTACACACTTTAGTTAAAATGGTGAAAGATTTGAGGGGTATCCTTGCCCTTAACCATATGCTGCTGTCTTGTCTGATGCCTATTTCTTGATCAGAGTCACAGCCCACAGATGTGGGATGCTTTCCATAGGGAATCATGTTGTATGGAAGTTTCTGGAAGACCAGAATCACTGCTTTCTTAGTCAACAAAGACAGCGAGGGCCTACAAGAGTCATGTGCTCTGGACAGGAGCTCCTGGCTGTTGAGTGGGGTCTGCACAGCACACTGCAGACACTTTCTAGGGAAGCAAAACCAGGGCAGAGAATTACTGAGCAGAGCTGACCGCAGGCCCGACTTTCTTGCCCTCTCCCTCTCTTTGAGAAAAAGAGAAAACAGGACTGTATGAGATAATGCCTGTACACTGCTGGGCACTCTCGAATAGCCCAGCCTGGAAAAGCAGCCCAGTGTGGTGACATCATGGAAGGCAAGAGCAGCAGCCTGGGGATGGGGAGCCCAGCACCCCCCGGGCAGCCCAGGGCCGGGCTCATGCACATGCCCAGCTTCTGTGGGTGCACCACCCTGCTCACTGCCTCCCCGCTTCCTTAAGTCCCGGTGCAAGGCTGTCTTCTTCCAGTGTACAGGTGAGCATTCTTCTGAAAACCAGAACCAATAGGATGTTAGTCTCTCTTCTCTTTTTTAAAATTAATTAATTAATTGACATCTATGATATTATCTGTATGTTTATAGGGTCTGGCAAGTCCAAAATCTGCAGGGTGGGTCAGCAGGCTGGAGAACCAGGGAGGGGCCCATGCTGGTCCAAAGGCCACCTGCCTGCAGAATTCCCTTTTCCTCCATGGAGGTCAGGTTTTGTTCTATTTAGGCCTTCCACTAACTGGGTGAGGACACATGGTGGAGAGCAATGTGCTTTTTTCAAAATTCACTGATTTAAATTTAATCTCATCTAAAACTACACTCACAGCAACAACCAGAATCATGCAGCTGAGTGCCATGGCCCAGCCCAGCTGACACGAAATGAAGCATCACATCCAGGAAGCCTTGCGTTCAGACACCTTGCCACCTGTCGCCTTGATCCTAATGTACTTTTTACTCTTCCCAAATATGCTCATTTCAGCAGCAAAGCTTCCAGCATGGAGCAGGTGTATGTCAGAGTGGAATGAGCTGCTATGTTTCTTTCTAGGCCTCCAGCTTTCTGAGATTCCCCTGGGCATAATCGCCCAGCAGCCTTGCACCAGCCCCTCACTGCTCATGTCCAGAGTGGCAGGCTCACGTTTTTCTCTCCCATTCTTTCTGTCCATTTGCAGGGAGTTCCCAGGATTTCCTTGTGCTGTTCAGCTGGGGATCCTCAAGGTGGCCTACATTGTATAGAACCTGGATTTAGAGGCTGCTCATCCCACTAGGCAGAATTATCATTTAAAAATGGAATTCTGAGATCACATGTTTAGCATATGAAAGGCCTGGGTCAGCATTCATTCCCAAGTCAGTCTTGACAACAGCCATCCCTACACAAAGTATTTCCCCCTTTAAAAATCTCATGCATGTTCAAAATAGCTTTACACAATACTAGTGCTTCTCCTGGGGGTGATTTTTTTCGTTTTCTTTTTTTTAATCCTTGGCCCACTTTTTCTCTGTGCATGATATACCTAATGAGTAATAATGACTTCATAGAGGGTAAGCGCCAGAGGAAACAAAGTTGAAGGAATGCCTGACGGGAATGGCTCTGGAGCCCTTGGACTCCGCAGACTGCATGGTCCGGGCAGAAACCAGGGTGTGCATCTGAACAGTAGGTTTGTGCAGAGCCCTATGGCTGCGCTGTGCCCTATTGAAGTCCAGATATTGCAGAGGTGGCACATGGTGGAGCCACGCAGAGGGCTGACATACACGTGCTTGCACGCATGCACACACACACAGATGCACGTACAACCCCCGCCCTCCCCCAGCTCCAGTGGGGCTCTAAGAGAACGGCTGAGGGCCTGGAACATCACCTACCCTCTAGAGATGTCCTTCTAAAACAGATTTGTGCAGAAAGGGAATAGGGCCACTTCCCCGCCTCTGGGTCCCTATACCTGAACCCCACAAGGTCTGGGATAGGAAAGAAGCAGCTGCAGAACTCACTTTGCTCACACACGGCTCCCCAGTCCCTGTCCAGCAAAACAGCTTCCAGCTCAGGCCTCGAGCATGTGCCAGTCCCTTTGAAGGGAAGTGGAAAGAAGTGCCTATCCAACAGGAGATGGGGTTCTTGAAAATTCTGTGAATGAGTTTCTCCTCTCTCCATTCCCTTTGTCCCCTTTCTTAGCAGGATTTCTCCAGCCAACAGGCTGAGGGAGTGCTGTGTGGGCCTGTGCTGCCTCCTGCCTCATAGCGTTTCCCCTGTGGAGGAAATGGACGCTGCCACATTTACTGGACACCTGTCAGGAGTAGGTGTTGGACTGGGCACCAAGAGGGCCAGCTTTAGAACCACTCAGTCCAAGTTCAAGTCCCCTCCTGGCAACTGTCTGCTGTGAGGTCTTGGGGGCAAGTGACCTTCCTGCCCCTCACTTGCCCCATTTGGTTAAAGATGATAGTAACACCTCCTCTCAATATTGCAAGGGTTAAAGAGAGTCAATACAAAAGCCCTCAGCGCGTGGAGAGCCCCCATCAAATGGCGAGTAAACGTGATGTTAGCATCATGGCCCTGCACTCAGGGAGATGCAACTCAGTGGCCTTGACAGTGGCTGCAAGACTGCAGGGCCGAGTGGGACCCTGTAGCTTTCTCAGCCCAAGACCTGGGAAAGGATGCAAAGCTGTGTGTAAGGGCTGTGGTGCGGGGACTGTTAACGTGTGTGTTTGCATTTTGTCCCCACTTTGTTATCCACCTTTCATCAGGCAGCCCTCTAGACTACCTTACCCTCCCAGCTTTTGTTTTCTGGAATCCTGAGCTTCTCAAAGAGGGAGAGAGAAGAGGAGGCAGAGTGACAGGGACAGAGAGCACGTTAGTTAACTGCCAAGTATGGGAAGGAATAGAGTTCAAGGTTCTCATGAATGGTGACCAGGCCCTGCTCCCTGGCAAGAGGGCAGGACCTAGAAGAGAACAACTGTGGTGTCCTCCAGAGGCTCGGTCGCAGACCCCAGAGCTCCCAGCATCAGGTCCTCCTGTGTCGCCCAGAGCAGCAGAGCCTACTTCAGGGCACCATGCACAGTGGAAGGTGCATGGCAGGGGCAGTCTGGGGCCTGAAAGGGCGAGGGCTCCCCCCATTTCCTGGCACTCCACGAGCTTCCTGGGTCCTGTGCAACCTTGGGGTGGGGTGGGGTTCTCCACTAACAGTGGGTCTAGGCCTGCTCAGCAGGGTGGGACCTCTGAGCCAGAGTTCACTTGCTTAGAAGGCTCTGCAGTAGGGCCTCCTCACATCCCCATGCTTACCCCTTGGGCCCTAGCCTCTGGGAGGCACCAGGCTCTCCACCTGACCCAGGGCTCCTGCCTTCTCCACAGCAGGAGGGCCTTGTGGCCCTCAGCTTATCACAGCTGGTTCAAGGGAAATGACCCCTTTCCAGGTCTCAGCTGTGTGAAAACTCACTGAAGTCGTGGCCTCTCTCCCAGCCCATCCAGCACGGCAGGTCTCATCGGAACAGAGCAAGATGTCAGCAGCCACGGCCCCTTCCCATGGGCACCGTGTGACAGGACAGGGCAGCACAGATGGGAACAGTGTCCCTTCCCCATCGCTGTGCCTGTGCCTGGCTTTCGGGGTGCTCTGGGTCCTGGGTGCCGAGAGTGAGCACAGCCCTGCTGGCCCTTTTTCTGAGTGGCACTTGGGGTCACGTGCAGGAGATTGGCTGGCAGACAACAACAAAGAGCACATTGGAAATGGACTGTGGAACATGTGCCCAGAGTCAGGGGTCTCCTTATCAAGAAATGGTAAGTATTTACTTTGCTAGAGTTGCCAAAATAAGGTGTCACAGTCGGGGGTTTAAACAACAGACATTTTCTCTTCTCATAGTTCTGGAGGTTGGAAGTCTGAGCTCAGGGTGTGGGCGGGTTGGTTTCTTTGGAGCACTCTCCCTTCTGTGTGTCTGTGTCCAGATTTCTTCTTATATGGACACCTGTCATGTTGGATAAAGTCCCACCTTAAAGACCCCATCTTAACCTAATCACCCCTGTAAAGGCCCCCACCTCCAGATAACGTCACATTCTGAGGTTCTGGGGGTTAGCCTTCATGTGACTGTTGGCGGTACACAGCTCAGCTTGTAAAAGGAATACTGAAGGAAACCCTGAGGGGCTCCATGATTTCATTTTCTTCATGGAGAAAGAATCCAGACTTTCTAGAAAGCTCTCCTTTTTTCCCTTCCTCCTGGGTCTGTTGTATCATGAAGGTAAACTCTAGAACAAGAGGGCATGAACCACATATGTATGTATGTCTAGTAGACCAAAAGGCCCTAACCATACTGCTTCTCAGCCACCAACAAGTCTAATTCCTTGCTGACTCTTCTAGAAGGATATCTTTGACTCACAGATCAATGTCTCAACCCCTCCTCCCCCCTGAGACCACAATTCCTACTTCTGCTCTTTTAACCTCAACCACCCTGCTCCCCCATCAGTTCCATCCCTCCGGGACATCCCCTCCCAGGAGGGGGCGCTCCTCCCACAGCAGGAGGTGGCCCGCCTAAGGACGTCCGACCCCACACTCCACTGACTTAGCCACTCTTTGCCTCCTTTCATCTCAGCATCAGGACAGCACTTTTATCAGAAGACGTTCCTATCCTGTGCTCTACTTTGAAAATGCTTTCAGCCCCATTTGATCTTTGGTCTCGGTGGGGGTGGGGAGGTGGAGAGGGAAGGGAAACTAACACCTACTGAGTGGGCTCCACGTTTTAAGCTTATTATAAGTGGTTCTACGTCTGTGGTTTCTTTAATCATCACATCAACCTACAGCATGCTTGTGTTTCAGGAAAAAAAGTTATTATGATGTGTAAACCTGCCAACCCCAACCCCACCCCACTGATGTGTGGCACAGAGGGTGGGGCCGAGACCCAGAGAGACCTGTTAGGTCACATTGATCTATGGAGCAAAGGGCACCCAGATCACAGGAAGAAGAAAATATTCTTGAAGGTGAGGGAGGGAGAGAGAAGTGGGGAGTGGAGTTGAGAGGGCAGCGCTGTGAGGAACGAAGCTCTCGGGGGTTTAGAAAGTCGTGCTGGCATTGCTGGATATTTCCCTCCTTGCTGTGCTTCAAAGGCTCTCAGGATGTGTCCCAGGAGGTGTCAGAGCACTGGGACTGGGCTTGTGACATTCAGGCACAATTACAGTAAGCACCATTTTATCTTGTTATAGGAAGCCAACTGCTGAGCTGTCAGCCGGAAGAGTTCAATGGCAAAAGCCCTTCTCTCCCAGCTGTGTGGTTCAGAGGCACATGGGGAGGCCAGTGCCAGGGACTCAGTGCCCTTCAGAAAGAGAAAGAGTGGGCATGTTCCAAGTTGTAAAAATCTACTCTTGAACATGTTATGTACAGTCTGTGTGATTTTCCATCATGTAAATATGCCATCATGTTAAGGTGAAACATCTGTGTCGTGCTGAGTCCGCAGCATTTCAGACAGGAACGGCTCTGTGCTTGCATCCTGGTCTCTGACTATCTCACGGTATGCATCTCAACAGCTCTGTGCTTGCATCCCAGTCTCTGACTATCTCACGGTCTGCATCTCAACAGCTCTGTGCTTGCATCCCGGTCTCTGACTAGCTCACGGTCTGCATCTCAACAGCTCTGTGCTTGCATCCCGGTCTCTGACTAGCTCACGGTCTGCATCTCAACAGCTCTGTGCTTGCATCCCGGTCTCTGACTAGCTCACGGTCTGCATCTCAACAGCTCTGTGCTTGCATCCCGGTCTCTGACTAGCTCACGGTCTGCATCTCAACAGCTCTGTGCTTGCATCCCGGTCTCTGACTAGCTCACGGTCTGCATCTCAACAGCTCTGTGCTTGCATCCTGATCTCTGATTATCTCAGGCCTCACTCCTTCATGGTGGGTGCCCCTGATCAATCACATGATGGAGTGGCCTTCCCTCCTGACTCTGAAGCCTTTTGGGTCACCCCCGGAGGTGGTCCACCAACTCTCCATCCTCCTCCAAATGGCCACCATCTGCACATGAACGGAACACACTTTGTGGGTTCAGCAGTGGCATTTAACCTCTCAAGGAGAGGGTTGCCCGCCAAAATATAGTCTCCCAGTCAAATGTGAGTTTCAGATAAACAAGCAATGATTTTTCAGCATAAGTATATACCAAACATTGCATGGGATATACTTATACTAAAAATTTTGTCCTCGTTTATCTGACTTCCAAATTCAATGGGGTGTCCTGTGCTTTTATTTGCTCAGTCTGGCAACCTTGTCTCAGAGGCCTCCCTTCTCCCTGCAGTTCTAACCATCAGAGCCCATCATTTCATTTTTGTGAGAAGCAGGATATGACTGCCTTTCCCTGTGCTGGGAATGGGGCAATGTGGATAGAGGAGCATTTCAACAATTAAAAGGATTCATTGCTTGCATATTTCCCACACTGGTTTTCCTTGGCTTCAAAATTGCTGTTATTACTTCCCTCCCTCATCCTCTTGCTTTGTCCTGGCTCCGGGCCCAGGCTGGTCACTTTGGTCCCTTAGTGGTTGGGAGCTTGTGCTTGCTCCCATCAGGGCTTTGTTCACTGACCCCTCCCAGGTACCCCTGCCTCCCAGGTTAGAGGCAGTGGGCCCAGGAGAGACACACTAGCCCTTTGCCTCGGTATACTCCATCTGGTGGCTCCTTGACTTGAGAGTCACAGGCCCTGCCAGTAGTCAGCCGGGCTAGGGCAAGCCTCTCAAAAAAGGCTCTTTAACAACCAATGGAATACCAGGCTTTGAAGAATGGAGGGTTAGCATAAATGAGAGAGGAGGAGAGAGGACAGCAAGGCCCACTTGGTATCTTATCATGGCTCATTGAAAGTGCAGAAGTATCCAGAACCCTCCTAAACCAGGTCAAGATATATCTACTCCAGGGAAAGAGGGTGTGAGGTGCCCCCACTCATTCCCCCACCTCACAGAGAGCGCATCTGTCCCAAGGCTGACCTGGCTTTGTGTGTGAGCTGTGTCTGTGTGATCCCATGATACCTGAATGCCCACTCTGCATCCATTCAAGGAAAAGCAGCTTAGCTGAGCATCTACTGTGTACCAAGTACAACTAGATGCATGTTACAGGCTGAGAAAGATGCGGCTGCTACCCACATCTTCTTATGGGAGAAAGATGCATGAAGAAGACCGTTTGGCCTTGTGTGGTGAGTGCCACCAGAGGAATGTGTGCAGGGCATGTGGGAGCTCCCAGACAGAGGCTCAGGGACACAGGGCTAGGCTTTCCTGATGGCCTCAGAGGGTGAGATCCCTGACACAGACTAGACCTGTCATTTCAAGCCAGGAAATGGAGGAAAAATACTTTTTTTTAAAAAAAGCCCACATTTTCAGGAAATAACAACCCAACCTACCCAGAGGCAGCTTTTGCCTGTGGAAATCCAACCCAGGAAGCTGTTCAAGTGCTCATTGCACACAAGCACCTACCACCTCCCTAGATACCTTTCTTGGGCCCATCCTTTCTCTTCTCCAGCACACTCTGTCTGCCTGGGCTAGTTTGGGCTAATCACTGAGCTATAAAGGGTCTAATTTTTGCATACTGACTCTGCTAAGAGCTGCCAAGAACATTCAAAGTGGGGCCAAGGTGGGGGAGGAAAACATGTGTTTTTCATTATTTTACCTACAAGATTCATTTAAGGGGGGAAAATAGGCCCATTGCCCTAGCTAACAAGGTTGGATAAGAACAAATTCCTCATTAATTTTAAATATTGTCAACTGGAGAAGACGATTAAAGTGAGGACAACTCTAAGGAGTGGTGTTCCTGGGACCAGCCAAAAGCACACACAAGAAATGAGACAGGACCCCAGGAGCCCCTCAGCGTGAACAGAGCTGCCTCAGCTCTGCAAGGAATGCAGGCTCCGAGCAGGGGCACCATGCATTACACTTGGCAAGGCAGGTCCATGCTGCCTGGTCTGCTGGCAATTACTGTACAGTGATTAGGACTTTGTTCTGACCAAGCAGGGACTGGAGGTGAAATACCGCAGGCTCTTGGCATCCGTGTAAGTGGCCTTGGGAGGCACAGATAACAGTAAGGCATAGGTAATGAGCCACTTACTGATTACGAACAGCCATCTATGGCATGTTGCAAAGCTGTTTGCCTTTATGAGTTCATTTGTCTCCACACTCCCCTGTAAAGCAGGCACGTCTGCGTGCGTTCGGTAAAGGTATGCAGGTTGGTTTTCTAAAGCAGCTTACAAGTCCAGACCCTGGTATCACGCTCAGATTGCTGCATGGCTTACAAAGAGCCCATCGGCCCCTGCAAAAATGATGAGAAGGTTGTGAGGCGGGAGTGTCAGTAGGAGAGGGGGCCAAGGTTAGAGGAAAGCTGTGTTACTGCCTCTTTCTCCTGCCCCTATGTAGGAAGATCTGCATTTACCCTGGAGTCCTTGTGGGGCCATTCTAGCAGGTTTTTTATTTGCTCATTCTCCTAATGGAACCAGTCCTCCCCACTCTCTGATGATTCAGTCAGGAGTGGGTGTGTGACCCAGACCAAGCCAATCAGAATAGTTCATGCTCCTGGGCACGTGATGTAAGTTGGGCCAATCAGACTCCATCTAGGACTTTACTGGAGGCAATGGAAAAGAAAGATTCTTTTTATGAGGTTGCTAAGCTATTAGAATGTACATTACCTTTGCTGTCATTGTGGAAGAGCCTGCCTGGGGAATAAAACCAATGTTGAAAAAGGCAAAACTAAAACTAAAAGACATAGAATCCCAACAACATGGTTTTAGTTCCTGGGTCAAACCGTGCCTGAAGCCCTTGGGTTTTCAGATACCTGAGCCAATGCCATTTTTTTCCCCTTAATGCAGCTTGGGTTCAATTTCTATAATTTACAACCAAAAGACTTCTTTCAATAATCTAAATATAGAACCTTGAACAAATTATATTTCTGAAACTCAATTTCCTCATATGTAAAATAGGGATAATAATGCCCCATCTGCAGGTATTGAAAAGAGCCAGCCAGAGGACCAAAGGTATGATATTTCCCTCTTGGCCACATTAACCATTTTTGCCATAGTTTCCTCCTGTAAAACAGGAGTAACAAGACTGCTTAATCTGCTAAAAATGGAAACAGTTGAGATAATGGGTATGCAAAGAAATCTGTACACTTATATGGGAACATTTTTTTCCCAACGGCAACTGAATTTTTTAAAAACTTTTAATTTTGCAGTTAGATTCATGTGCAATAGTAAGAAGCAATCCAGAAAGATGCCACATATCCTTCACCCAGTTTCCCCCAATGGTGACAACTTGCATAACTATAGTATAATATCACAATCAGAAATTGGACATTGATGCAGTACAGTGAACTTATTACAATTTCACTTTTATATGCACATAGATGTGTGTGTGTAGTTTATACAATGTGTAGATTTAGGTGAACATCACCACAGTCAGAATATAAAATAATTAATCACAAGGATCCCCTGTGCTCTGCTTTTTTTACCCACAGCCACCTTCCCTCATGCCAAACTCCTGGCAGCCACTAAACTGTTAATCTCTACTATTTAATAATTTCAAGAATATTATATAAATGGAATCATATGATATGTAACATTTTGAGATCAACTCCTTTCACTCAGCCTTCCTCCACTGAGATTCATCCAACTTGCTGTATGTCTCAATAGTTTCTTCCTTTTTATTGCTGAGTAGTATTCCATGGAATGGATGTACCACTGTTGGTTTAACGATTCACTTAATGAAGGACATCTGAGTTGTTTCCATTTTCTTGGCTGTAACAAATAAAGCTGCTATGAAAATTTGTGTGCAAGTTTTTGCATGAACATAAGTCTTCATTTCTCTGGGATAAATGCCCAAGAGTATACTTGCTGGAGTGTATGTTAAGTCCATTTATAGTTTTAAAAGAAACTGCCAAACTATTTTCCAGAATGGCTGGACAAATTTACTTGCCCTTCAGCAATATGTAAATGATCCAATTTCTCTACATCCTCAGCAGTATTTGGCACTATTACTATATTTTATTTTAGCTATTTTGGCAGGTGTGTGATAATTATCTTGTTGTAGTTTTACCTGGCATTTTCCTAATAGCTAGAATGTTTCTAATAGCTTGAATATTTTGTGGTGTGCTTATATGCCATCTGTATATACACTTCAGTAAAATGGCTGTGCATATCTTTAGCACTTTTTTTTTTTTTGGTACTATTAATCTACAATTACAAGTGCAACATTATGGTTACTAGACTCCACCCATCATCAAGTTGCCACCACATACCCCATTACAGTCACTGTCCATCAGCGTAGTAAGATACTATAGAGTCATTACTTGTCTTCTCTGTTTTGTATAGCCCTTCCCCACCCCCCACATTATGTCTGCTAATCGTAATGCTCCTTTTTCCCCCTTATCCCTCCCTTCCCACACATCCTCCCCAGTCCCTTTCCCTTTGGTAACTGTGAGTCCATTCTTGGGTTCTGTGAGCCTGCTGCTATTTTGTTCCTTCAGTGTTTTTCTTTGTTCTTATACTCTACATGTGAGTGAAATCATTTGATACTTGTCTTTTTCCTCCTGGCTTATTTCACTGAGCATAATACCTTCTAGCTCCATCAGTGTTGTTGGAAATGGTAGGATTTGTTTTCTTCTTATGACTGAATAATATTCCATTGTGTATATGTACCACATCTTCTTTATCCATTCATCTACTGATGGACATTTAGGTTGCTTCCATTTCTTGACGACTGTAAATAGTGCTGTGATAAACATAGGGGTGCATATGTCTTTTTGAGACTGGGAAACTGCATTGTTAGGGTAAATCCCTAGGAGTGGAATTCCTGGGTCAAATGGTATTTCTATTTTGAGTTTTTTGAGGAACCTCCATACTGCTTTCCACAATGGTTGTAGTAATTTACATTTCCACCAGCAGTGTAGGAGGGTTCCCCTTTCTCCACATCCTTGCCAACATTTGTTGTTGTTTGTCTTTTGCATGTTGGCCATCCTAACTGGTATGAGGTGATATCTCATTGTGGTTTTAATTTGCATTTCTCTGATGATTAGTAACGTGGAGCATCTTTTCATGTGCCTGTTGGCCATCTGAATTTCTTCTTTGGAAAAGTGTCTGTTCAGCTTCTCTGCTGATTTTTTAATTGGATTATTTGCTTTTTGTTTGTTGAGGTGCATGAGCTCTTTATATATTTTGGATGTCAACTCCTTATTAGATATGTCATTTATGAATATATTCTCCCATACTGTAGGATGTCTTTTTGTTCTACTGATGGTGTCCTTTGCTGTACAGAAGATTTTCAGCTTGAGATAGTCCCACTTGTTCATTTTTGCTTTTGTTTCTCTTGCCCGGGGAGATATGTTCATGAGAAGTTGCTCATGTTTATTTCCAAGAGATTTTTGCCTATGTTTTTTTCTAAGAGTTTTATGATTTCATGACTTACATTCAGGTTGTTGATCCATTTTGAATTTACTTTTGTGTATGGGGTTAGACAATGATCCAGTTTCATTGTCTTACATGTAGCTGTCCAGTTTTGCCAACACTAGCTGTTGAAGAGGCTGTCATTTCCCCATTGTATATCCATGGCTCCTTTATCATATATTAATTGACCGTATATGTTTGTATTAATATCTGGGCTTTCTATTCTGTTCTACTGGACTGTGAGTGTGTTCTGTGCCAGTACCAAATTGTCTTGATTACTGTGGCTTTGTAGTAGAGCTTGAGTTGGGAAGCGAGATCCCCCCTGCTTGATTCTTCCTTCTCAGGATTGCTTTGGTTTTTGGGGTCTTTTGTGGTTCCATATGAATTTTAGAACTATTTGTTCCAGTTCGTTGAAGAATGCTGTCGGTATTTTGATAGGGATTGCATTGAATCTGTAGATTGCTTTAGGTAACATAGCCATTTTGACAATATTTATTCTTCCTAGCCAAGAGCATGGAATGCATTTCCATTTGTTAGTGTCCTCTTTAATTTCTCTTAGGAGTGTCTTGTAGTTTTCAGGGTATAGGTCTTTACCTTCCTTCGTTAGGTTTATGCCTCGGTATTGTGTTCTTTTGCATGCAATTGTGAATGGAATTGTTTTCCTGATTTCTCCTTCTGTTAGCTAATCATTAGTGTATAGGAAAGCAACAGATTTCTGTGTGTTAATTTTGTATCCTTCAACTTTGTTGAATCCAGATATTAGTTCTAGTAGTTTTGGAGTGGAGTCTTTAGGGTTTTTTATGTACAGTATCATGTCATTTTCAAATAGTGACAGTTTGACTTCTTCTTTACCAATCTGGATGCTCTCTGTGTCTTTGTTTTGTCTGATTGCCGTGGCTACGACCTCCAGTACTATGTTGAATAACAGTGGGGAGAGTGGGCGTCCCTGTCTTGTTCCCGATCTTAGGTGAAAAGCTTTCAGCCTCTTCCTGTTAACTATGATGTTGGCTGTGGGTTTGTCATATATGGCCTTTATGATGTTGAGGTACTTGCCCTCTATACCCATTTTGTTGAGAGTTTTTATCATGAATGGATGTTGAATTTTGTCAAATGCTTTTTCAGCATCTGTGGAGGTGATCATGTGGTTTTTGTCCTTCTTTTTGTTGATGTGGTGGATGATGTTGATGGATTTTCGTACCATCCTTGCATCCCTGAGATGAATCCCACTTGATCATGGTGTATGGTCCTCTTGATGTATTTTTGAATTTGGTTTGCTAATATATTGTTGAGTATTTTTGCATCTACGTTCATCAGGGATATTGGTCTGTAATTTTCTTTTTTTGTGGTGTCGTTGCCTGGTTTTGGTATTAGAGTGATGCTGGCTTCATGGATTGAGTTTGGAAGTATTCCCTCCTCTTTTATTTTTTGGAAAACTTTAAGGAGAATGGATATTATGTCTTCTCTATATGTCTGATAAAATTCAGTGGTGAATTCTTCTGGCCCGTGGGTTTTGTTCTTGGGTAGTTTTTTGATTACCGATTCAATTTCGTTGCGGGTAATGGGTCTGTTTAGATTTTCTGTTTCTTCCTTGGTCAGTCTTGGAAGGTTGTATTTTTCTAAGAAGTTGTCCATTTCTTCTAGGTTTTCCACCTTGTTAGCATATAGATTCTCATAATATTCTCTTATAATTCTTTGTATTTCTGTGGGGTCCGTCGTGATTTTTCCTTTCTCATTTCTGATTGTGTTTATGTGTGTAGATTCTCTTTTTCTCTTAATGAGTCTGGCTAGGGGTTTATCTATTTTGTTTATTTTCTCAAAGAACCGGCTCTTGGTTTCATTGATTTTTCTTTTGTTTTATTCTTCTGAATTTTATTTATTTCTTCTCTGATCTTTATTATGTCCCTCCTTCTGCTGACTTTGGGTCTCATTTGTTCTTCTTTTTCCAGTTTCAATAATTGTGACTTTAGACTATTCATTTGGGATTGTTCTTCCTTCTTTAAATAGGCCTGGATTGCAATACACTTTTCTCTTAGAACTGCCTTTGCTGCGTCCCACAGAAGTTGGGGTTTTGTGCTGTTGTTGTCATTTGTCTCCATATATTGCTGGATCTCTGTTTTAATTTGGTCCTTGATCCATTGATTATTTAGGAGCATGTTGTTAAGCCTCCATGTGTTTGTGAGCCTTTTTGTTTTCTTTGTACACTTTATTTCTAGTTGTATACTTTTGTGATCTGAGAAGTTGGTTCGTAAAATTTCAATCTTTTAAAATTTAGTGAGGCTCTTTTTGTGGCCTAGTATGTGGTCTATTCTGGAAAATGTTCCTTGTGCACTTGAGAAGAACGTGTGTCCTGCTGCTTTTGGGTGTAGAGTTCTGTAGATGTCTGTTAGGTACATCTGTTCTAGTGTGTTGTTCAGTGCCTCTGTGTCCTTGCTTATTTTCTGTCTGGTTGATCTGTCCTTTGGAGTGAGTGGTTTGTTAAAGACTCCTAAAATGAATGCATTGCATTCTATTTCCTCCTTTAATTCTGTTAGTATTTGTTTCACATATGTCGGTGCTCCTGTGTTGGTTGCATATATATTTATAATGGTTATATCCTCTTGTTGGACTGCCCCCTTTATCATTATGTAATGTCCTTCTTTATCTCTTGCTACTTTCTTTGTTTTGAAGTCTATTTTGTCTAATACTAGTACTGCAACTCCTGCTTTTTTCTCCCTATTGTTTGCATGAAATATTTTTTTCCATCCCTTCACTTTTAGTGTGTGTATACCTTTGGGTTTGAGGTGAGTCTCTTGTAAGCAGCATATAGATGGGTCTTGCTTCTTTATCCATTCTATTACTCTGTGTCTTTTGATTGGTGCATTCAGTCCATTTACATTTAGGGTGATTATCAATAGATATGTACTTATTTGCCATTGCAGGCTTTGGATTTATGGTTACCAAAGGTTCAAGGGTAGCTTCTTTACTATCTAACAGTCTAATGTAACTCTCTCATTAAGCTATTATAAACACAGTCTGGTGATTCTTTGTTTCTCTCCCTTCTTATTCTTCCTCCTGCATTCTTTATATGTTAGGTGTTTTATTCTGTACTATTTTGTGTTTCCTTTGACTGTTTTTGTGGATAGTTGATATTATTTTTTGCCTTTAGCTGTTATTTGGATGGTCTGATTTCTTTGCTGTATTTTTATTTTCTCTGGTGACATCTATTTAGCCTTAGGAGTGCTTCCATCTAGAGCAGTCCCTTTGAAATATCGTGTAGTGGTGGTTTGTGGGTGGCAAATTCATTCAACTTTTGCTTGTCTGGGAATTGTTTAATCACTCCGTCATATTTAAAGGAAAGTCATGCTGGATACAGTATTCTTGGCTCAAGGCCCTTCTGTTTCATTGCATTAAATATATCATGCCATTCTCTTCTGGCCTGTAAGGTTTCTGTTGAGAAGTCTGATGATAGCCTTTTGGGTTTTCCTTTGTGGGTGATCTTTTTCTCTGTCTGGCTGCTTTTAATACTCTGTCCTTATCTTTGCTCTTTGCCATTTAATTATTATATGTCTTGGTGTTGTCTTCCTTGGGTCCCTTGTGTTGAGAGATCTGTGGGCTTCCATGGTCTAAGAGACTATTTCCTTCCCCATATTGGGGAAATTTCAGCAATTATTTCTTCAAAGACACTTTCTATCCATTTTTCTCTCTCTTCTTCTTCTGGTACCCCTATAATGCGAATATTGTTCCGTTTGGATTGGTCACACAGTTCTCTTAATATTCTTTCATTCCTAGAGATCCTTTTATCTCTCTCTGCCTCAGCTGCTCTGTATTCCTGTTCTCTGATTTCTATTCCATTAACAGTCTCTTGCACCTCATCCAGTCTGCTCTTAAGCCCTTCTATCGATTGTTTCATTTCTGTTATCTCCCTCCGGACTTCATCCCTTAGCTCTTGCATATTTCTCTGTAGGTCCATCAGCATGGTTATGACTTCTATGTTGAATTTTTTTTTCAGGAAGATTGCTTATATCTATCCCACCAGGCCCTCTCTCTGGGGTTGTCTGACTGATTTTTGACTGGACCAGATTCTTCTGCTTTTTCATGGTGATAGAAGTGGTCGCAGGCAGTGGCACGTGTGTCAGCTGGGAGAAAAAAGTCCCTTCCTGCTTGTTGTTCGCCTTGCCCTTCTCTGCTGCTGTGATGGTTACCCACACACTGGGAGGTAGTCTCTGGGATAATCCCCCGAGCTGCTGTGGGCGGGGCCACCCTCAGGCTAGCCTAGAGCACTGCTGGGGGCGGGGCTGGGCAGCCATGCAGGGTGTGTTCTCCTGTGAGGACGGTGCCCCTTTGTGCCTTCTGGAACTTGCTCTGGCTTCCACTGCCTGTGCCAGTTACCTGCACACCAGGAGGCAGTCTCTGGGATAATCCCTTGAGCTGCCATGGGTGGGGCTGCCCTCAGGCTAGCTTAGAGCACTGCTGGAGGTTGCAGCCACCCCGTGTTTGTTCTCCTGCAAGGACGGCGCCTCTTTTTGCCTTCCGGACCTTGCTCCGGCTTCCGCTGCCCGTCCCAGTTAGCTCTGTACTGGGAGGATACTCTGTGTGGTTGCTGTGGGTGGGGCCTCTCTCCACTGCTCTGCAGCTGTGGTGGGTCAGCCAGTCCATTTGCAGCACCCGCCAGTGGGGGGAAATGAATGACAGGCTGCTTATCGCCGTGAGGGGCTTCAGGGCTGCTTTACCTGGTAGGCGGTTAGGGTGCCCGAAGTTCCTCAAGATTCTCAGCTTGCTGGGCTGAGTGTGCTGGGATGATTTTGCTCATCTGTTGAGCCCTTGTCCCATTAAGACTTTTAAAAGGTGCCCGCTTTTCTTTTGTCCCAGGGGAGCCGGCTGCGGGGACCTGCTCACAGTCTCCGTCTGAGATCCTGCCCTTCCATTTCTCTAATATCCAGTACACCATGCAATGTGTGTCTGTGCTCCTGGTGCAGATTATTACAGCTGGTTATTTAGTAGTCCTGTGCTTCCACTCCCTCCCCACTCTGACTCTTTTCCTCCCACCGGTGAGCTGGGTTGGGGAGAGTGCTTGGGTCCTGCCCGGTCATGGCTTTGTATCTTACCCTCTTCATGAGATGCTGAGTTCTTGCAGATGTAGGTATAGCCTGGCGGTTGTACTGTATCTTCTGGTCTCTCTTTTAGGAATAGTTGTATTTGTTTTATTTTCAGAAATATATAAGGTTTTTCTTCCAGGAAGATGGCGGCGTGAGCACGGCGGCAGAAATCTCCTCCCAAAACTATATATATCTATGAAAATACAGCAAATACAACTATTCCTAAAAGAGAGACCAGAATACACAGGAAAGTGCACAGCATGCAGCTATACCTGAGAGGACACAGCACCCTGTGAGGCGGGTAAGATACGGAGCCGCGACCCAGCGGGACCTGAGCACCCACCCAGCCCAGCGCACCAGCGGGAGGAGAGGATTCAGAGCTGTGAGGGAGTGTAAGTACACCCGGGGAAATAACCAGCCCTGGTGATCTGCACGGGGAGCGCTGACACACATCACACAGTGTAGCGGAGATTGGAGAGACAGAGGGTGCAGGATCTGAGCAGGGAACGTGCCAGGGTGCTTGCAGCTGGCTCCTGAGAAGGAAAAAAAAAAGAAAAAAGAAAACCGTGTGCTTTTTTCAGCGGTCTTAAAGAGACAGGAGCCCAGCGGAGGAGCCGGATCGCCCCAGCACACTCAGCCCAGCAGGCTGGGAGTCCTGAGGAGTTTCGGACCCCTTAGCTGGTGACTGGGAAAGGGTGGCTGCACTTAGAACTCCCACAAAGATCAACAGCCTCCCATTCGTTCCCACCCTGGCCAGAGCTATAAAGGGCCCTGCGGAGAGGTGCTGCCACGGCTGTGGAATTGTGGAGAAACAGTGCTACCTACCGTACAGCATCCCCACAGAATCAACTTCCGGGGGGCGTTTTTTTTCTGTTGTTGTTTGTTTTGTTTTTGTTTTTTTGTTTTGTGTTTTTTCTTCTCTTTCTTTTTTCTTTCCTTTTCTTTTCTTTCTTTTTTCTTTTTTTTCTTTCTTTCGCTTTTTTTTCTCCTCTCTTTTTCTTTTTAAAGTCTTAAAGAGCCCAGCTGACATACGTGGCAACTACCAGCGACCACATCTATAGCCATGAAAAGACAGAGGAATATGGTCCAGACTAAGATCAACTAGAGAACCCCAGAGAGGGAGTCTGAAGGGATGGAAATGCACAGTCTTCCTGAAAAAGAATTCAGAACAAAAGTCATAACCATACTGATGGATCTACAGAGAAATGTGCAAGAGCTGAGGGAGGAAGTGAGGGAAGTGAGGAAAGACAATGCAGAAATCAGACAACCGATCGATGGGCTTAACAGCAGACTGGATGAGATGCAAGAGACTGTTAATGGAATAGAAATCAGAGAACAGGAATACAGAGAAGCTGAGGCAGAGAGAGATAAAAGGATCTCTAAGAATGAAAGAATATTAAGAGAACTGTGTGACTAATCCAAATGGAACAATATTCCCATTATAGGAGTACCAGAGGAAGAAGAGAGAGAAAAAGGGATAGAAAGTGTCTTTGAAGAAATAATTGCTGAAAACTTTCCCACTCTGAGGAAGGAAATAGTCTCACAGTCCATGGAAGCTCACAGATCTCCCAACACAAGGGACCCAAGGAAGACAACACCAAGACACATAATAATTAAAATGACAAAGATCAAAGATAAAGACAGAGTATTAAAGGCAGCTAGAGAGAGAAAAAAGATCACCTACAAAGGGAAATCCATCAGACTATCATCAGACTTCTCAACAGAAACCTTGCAGGCCAGAAGAGAATAGCATGATATATTTAACGTAATGAAACAGGAGGGCCTCGAACCAAGAATATTGTATCCAGCACGATTATCCTTTAAATATGATGGAGGATTAAACAATTTCCAGACAAACGAAAGTTGAGAGAGTTTGCCTCTCATAAACCACCACTACAGGATATCTTAAACGGACTGCTCTAGAGGGAAACACCCCTAAGGCTAAAAAGATGTCCCCAGAGAAAATAAAATATAGCAAAGAAAGCAGACCATCCAAATACTAACTAAAGGAAAAGAATAAAACACCTATTATAGAAAGAATGGAGGAGGAGGAATAAGAAGGGAGAGAAAGAAAGAAACATCAGACTGTGTTTACAATAACTTAACAAGAAAGTTAAGTTAGATTGTTAGATAGTAAAGAAGCAACCCTTGAACCCTTGGTAACCACGAATCTAAAGCCAGCAATGGCAATAAGTACATACCTATCAATAATCACCCTAAATGTAAATGGACTGAATGCACCAATCAAAAGACACAGAGTAACAGAATGGATAAAAAAGCAAGACCCATCTATATGCTGCTTACAAGAGACTCACCTCAAACCCAAAGATATACACAGGCTAAAAGTGAAGGGATGGAAAAAGATATTTCATGCAAACAACAAAGAGAAAAAAGCAGGTGTTGCAGTACTTGTATCAGACAAAATAGACTTCAGAACGAAGAAAGTAGCAAGAGATAAAGAAGGTCATTACATAATAATAAAGGGGTCAATCCAACAAGAAGATATAACCATTATAAATATATATGTACCCAACACAGGAGCGCCAGCATATGTGAAACAAATACTAACAGAATTAAAGGAGGAAATAGACAGCAATGCATTCATTTTAGGAGACTTCAACACACCACTCACTCCAAAGGACAGATCAACCAGACAGAATAAGTAAAGACACAGAGGCACTGAACAACACACTAGAACAGACGGGCCTAACAGACATCTACAGAACTCTACACCCAAGAGCAGCAGGATACACATTCTTCTCAAGTGCACATGGAACATTTTCCAGAATAGACCACATACTAGGCCACAAAAAGAACCTCAGTAAATTTAAAAATATTGAAATCCTACCAACCAACTTCTCCGATCACAAAGGTATAAAACTAGAAATAAATTTTAGAAAGAAACGAAAAAGGCTCACAAATACATGGAGACTTAACAACATTCTCCTAATTAATCAATGCGTTAACGAACAAATCAAAACAGAAATCAAAGAATATATGGAGACTAATGACAACAACAACACAAAGCCACAACTTCTGTGGGATGCAGCAAAGGCCATTCTAAGAGGAAAGCATATTGCAATCCAGGCCTATTTAAAGAAGGAAGAACATTCCCAAATGAATGGTCTAAAAACACAATTACTGAAACTGGAAAAAGAAGAACAAATGAGGCCCAAAGTCATCCCAAGGAGGGACATAATAAAGATCAGAGAAGAAATAAATAAAATTGAGAAGAATAAACAATAGAAAAAAATCAATGAAACCAAGAGCTGGTTCTTTGAAAAAATAAACAAAATAGATAAACCCCTAGCCAGACTCATTAAGAGAAAAAGAGAATCTACACACATAAACACAATCAGAAATGAGAAAGGAAAAATCACGACGGACCCCACAGAAATACAAAGAATCATAAGAGAATATTATGAGAATCTATATGCTAACAAGCTGGAAAACATAGAAGAAATGGACAACTTCTTAGAAAAATACAACCTTCCAAGACTGACCAAGCAAGAAACAGAAAAACTAAACAGACCAATCACCAGCAACGAAATTGAATCGGTAATCAAAAAACTACCCAAGAACAAAACCCCCGGGCCTGATGGATTCACCTCTGAATTCTACCAGACATATAGAGAAGAAGTAACACCCATTCTCCTTAAAGTTTTCCAAAAAATAAAAGAGGAGGGAATACTTCCGAACTCATTCTATGAAGCCAGCATCACTCTAATACCAAAACCGGTAAAGACCTCACCAAAAAAGAAAATTACAGACCAATATCCCTGATGAACGTAGATGCAAAAATACTCAACAAAATATTAGCAAACCGAATTCAACAATACATCAAGAGGATCATACACCATGATCAAGTGGGATTCATCCCAGGGATGCAAGGATGGTACAACATTCGAAAATCCATCAACGTCATCCACCACATCAACAAAAAGAAGAACAAAAACCACATGATCATCTCCATAGATGCTGAAAAAGCATTTGACAAAATTCAGCATCCATTCATGATTAAAACTCTCAACAAAATGGGTATAGACGGCAAGGACGTCAACATCATAAAGGCTATATATGACAAACCCACAGCTAACATCATACTTAATGGCAAGATGCTGAAAGCTTTTCATTTAAGATCGGAAACAAGACAGGGATGCCCACTCTCTCCACTGTTATTCAACATAGTACTGGAGGTCCTAGCCACGGCAATCAGACAAAACAAAGACATACCAGGCATCCAGATTGGTAAAGAAGAAGTCAAATTGTCACTATTTGCAGATGACGTGATACTGTACATTAAACACCCTAAAGACTCCACTCCAAAACTACTAGAACTAATATCTGAATTCAATGAAGTTGTAGGATACAAAATTAACACACAGAAATCTGTTGCTTTTCCATACATTAACGATGAACTAACAGAAAGAGAAATCAGAAAAATAATTCCATTCTCAATTGCATCAAAAAGAATAAAATACCTAGGAATAAACCTAACGAAGGAAGTGAAAGACTTGTACTCTGAAAACTACAAGTCTCTCCTAAGAGAAATTAAAGAAGACACTAACAAATGGAAATGCATCCCATGCTTTTGGCTAGGAAGAATAAATATTGTCAAAATGGCTATACTACCTAAAGCAATCTACAGATTCAATGCAATCCCTATCAAACTACCAACAGCTTTCTTCAATGAACTGGAACAAATAATTCTAAAATTCATATGGAAACACAAAAGACCCCAAAAAGCCAAATCAATCCTGAGAAGGAGGAATAAAATGGGGGGAATTACGCTCCCTCACTTCAAGCTCTACTACAAAGCCACAGTAATCAAGAGAATTTGGTATTGGCACAAAAACAGACCCACAGACCAGTGGAATAGAATAGAAAATCCAAACATTAACCCAAACATACACAGTCAATTAATATTTGATAAAAGTGCCTTGGATATACAATGGGGAGATGACAGCCTCTTCAGCAGCTGGTGTTGGAAAAACTGGACAGCTACATGTAAGAGAATGAAACTGGACTACTGTCTAGCCCCATACACAAAGGTAAACTCAAGGTGGATCAAAGACTTGAATGTAAGTCATGAAACCATAAAACTCTTAGAAAAAAACAGGCAAAAATCTCTTGGACATAAACATGAGCAACTTCTTCATGAACGTATCTCCCCAGGCAAGGGAAACAAAAGCAAAAATGAACAAGTGGGACCATATCAAGCTGAAAAGCTTCTGTACAGCAAAGGCCACCATCAGTAGAACAAAAAGAGATCCTATAGTATGGGAGAATATATTCATAAATGAAGTATGCGATAAGGGGTTGACATCCAAAATATATAAAGAACTCACGCACCTCAACAAACAAAAAGCAAATAATCCAATTAAGAAATGGGCAGAGGACATGAATAGACACTTTTCCAAAGAAGAAATTCAGATGACCAACAGGCACATGAAAAGATGCTCCACTTCGCTAATCATCAGAGAAATGCAGATTAAAACCACAATGAGATATCACCTCACACCAGTGAGGATGGCCAACATCCAAAACACAAACAACAACAAATGTTGGCGAGGATGTGGAGAAAAGGGAACCCTCCTACACTGCTGGTGGGACTGCAAATTAGTTCAACCATTGTGGAAAGCAGTATGGAGGTTCCTCAAAAAACTCAAAATAGAAATACCATTTGACCCAGGAATTCCACTCCTAGGAATTTACCCTAAGAATGCAGCAGCCCAGTTTGAAAAGACATATGCACCCCTATGTTTATCGCAGCACTATTTACAATAGCCAAGAAATGGAAGCAACCTAAGTGTCCATCAGTAGATGAATGGATAAAGAAGATGTGGTACATATACACAATGGAATATTATTCAGCCATAAGAAGAAAACAAATCCTACCATTTGCAACAACATGGATGGAGCTAGAGGGTATTATGCTCAGTGAAATAAGCCAAGCCGAAAAAGACAAGTATCAAATGATTTCACTCATATGTGGAGTATAAGAACAAAGAAAAAAACTGAAGGAACAAAACAGCAGCAGACTCACAGAACCCAAGAACAGACTAATAGTTACCAAAGGGAAAGGGACTGCAGAAGATGGGTGAAAAGGGAGGGGTAAGAGGGAAAAAAGGGGCATTACAATTAGCAGATGTAATGTTCGGGGGGCACGTGGAGGGCTGTACAACTCAGAGAAGACAAGTAGTGATTCTATAGCATCTCACTATACTGATGGACAGTGAGTGTAATGGGGTTGGTGGGGGGGACCTAATGAAGGGGGTAGTTTAATAACCATAATATTGCACATGTAATTATAGAATAATGATACCAAGATAAATTATAAAAAATAGAAAAAATAAAAAAGCGGAGGTTAGCTGTGGACAAGGCATGTGCTGGCTCACTGTAAGTCACTGTCATACAATGAAATAATATACTATCCACAGGAAAACTAGGGGGAAGGCTGCCTCTGCACACGTACATATGGGGGCAGGTGTGCAGCAGAGCCAGTGAACGCAAGCACATTGAACCTGCAAAGGCTGAAAGATGCTGTTCACGAAGGTGAACTGGGGAATGAGTCACCATGGGGAGACAGAGAACTGTGACCCACAGGCCAGGAGCCGCCGCTCATCCCCTCCAGCGGCAACCTCCGTTTAGTTCCTTTTTAAAAATATTTAATTGTGGTAAAATACACTTAATACAAAATTGACCCTCTTACCCATTTCTAAGTGTACAGTTCACCCACCTCCATACCCCA
Organism: Smutsia gigantea; assembly: GCA_032199065.1. Taxonomy (NCBI): domain Eukaryota; kingdom Metazoa; phylum Chordata; class Mammalia; order Pholidota; family Manidae; genus Smutsia; species Smutsia gigantea. Next base: position 27,428 of record JAVSCE010000497.1, on the reverse strand, counting down.
GTCCCTGGAAACCACCCTTTTACTTTCTGTCTCTGAATTTGACTCCTCGAGCTGCCTCATATAAGTGCAATAATAAAGTATTTGTCTCTTTGTGACTGGCTTGTATAATGTCCTCAAGAAAAAAAAAATATATATATATATAAGGTTTTGGGAGGAGATTTCCACCGCCCTGCTCATGCCACCATCTTGAGCTCCCCTTCTCTTTAGCCCATTTTCTAATGAGATTGTTGAGTTTTGAGAATTGTTGTGTCTTGCCAATGGGTTTCAGCCCCGGCAAGTTCACTATGGATTCAATGTGACCAAATAAATGACAGTAGAACATTCTTGGGGTGAAAGGGTAATACCCAACTTTATTTCCAGGGTGGCAGGTCAATCACTAGAATTCCGTCCACTCAGTGCGAGTCTGCATGCAGCAAGCCAGTCTCTGCCTCTGGGCCTCTCTGCCCCCACAGCCGTCTCAGTCTCTGTCCTTGGCACTGCCACCACTCCAGCCTCTTCTTTCCTGCAGCCTTGCAGCCGTGCCACCAAGCAGCCCAGAGCACTGGGCAGAGCTCTTTATATAGAGTCAATAATGGTGTATTGCCCACACCTGTGTAGTGAGCTAGCCAACCAGGGCCAGGTGAGAATCCTGGCCACAGGAACCTTCATCTTAAACCACGTTATGGATTCTAAATACTTGTCTTTAGTCAAATTGTGGCTTCCAAGTGTTTTCTCCCCATCTGTAGCTTGTTTTTTCATCCTGTCAGCATGAGTTGTCACAGGGCCAAGGTTTTTAATTCTGATGAGATCAAATTTGCCCATCTTTTCTTTTATGCATCATGATTATCAAGTCAAAAGATTCTTTGCATAGTTCTAGTTCCTGAAGATTTTTTTCCTACAGCTTTTTCTAAAAGTTTTTAGTTTTGCATTTTACTTTTTAGTACATGATCCATTTTGATTAATTTTGTTTAAGGTATATGGTTAAGTCATAATCCATTATTTTAATCTACACATGTCCAATTGCTCCAGCATTATTTGTTGAAAAGTCTATTCTTCCTTTATTGAATTGCCTTTGCAGCTTATCAAAAATTAACTGGGCATATTTGTGCAGGTCTTTTCTGAGTTTGTTCTTTTTCCACTGATCCATGTGTCCAGTCCTCTGTAACCACTATACTATCTTGATTACTGTAGTTATATACAGGCCTTAGTGATGAGTAGAATGATTCCCCTCACTTTATTGTTCTTTGTTAGGATTGTTTTGGCTAGTTTAGGTTCTGTGCTTTACCATGTAAATTTTAGAATAAGATGGTCTTAATGATATCTATCTTTCTAGGAAAAATTTGCTTGGGTTTTGATAGCAATTGCATTTACCTATAGATCAATTCAGGGAGAATTGACATCCTTACTATGTTGAGTATTCCAATACATGAACACAATGTATCTCTTCTTTCACTGGCACTTTATAATTTTAGCATAATGACCCTATAAGTGTTTTGTTAGATTTATAAGTGTGGGGAGAATGGAAGTTCCTATGGCCAAGATCTTCACCTGACCCTAAACTACTGAATGATATAATTGGTCTACTGCTAGGCTAAGGCTTCCACACCTGTTGGCAAAGAGTTATTATTGACTGAGTCACTATATAAAGAGGGAGGTGGGTTATGGAACTGCAAACTGTTGGATGCAGATGTGATTTTAGTGCTTGACCTACTGCTGTGAGAATAAAGCTGTGATAAACCGTTGTACCCCAAGAACATTCTGTTGTCATTTCTTGGTCTCACCAAGTCCACAGTGAACTCACCTGGGGCTGAAACCCTCAGGCAAAACAATAAGTATTTTATTTTCTTTGAAGCAACTATAAATTGCCTCCTCTGGCACAGCCTCATGTTCTTTTTTTATAGTTTCATTTTTTATTTTGATATCTACTTGTTCATAGCCAGTACATAGAAATGCAAACGATTTTTTTTTTCGTGTTTATCTTGTAACCTGAGACCTTATGGAACTCATTAGTTCTAGGAGGATTTTTCATAGTTTCCTTAGGATCTTCTAAATAGACAAAAATGTTTTCTGCAAATAAAGACACTTTTATTTCTTCCTTTCCACTCTAAATGCCTTTTTTTCTTGCCTTATTGCATCAGTAGAACTTCCAGTTTTATGTTGAATAGAAGTGGTGAGAAGAGACGTCCTTGCCTTATTCTCAATCTTAGGAAGCATTCAGTCTTTCACCATTAAGTGTGATGTAAGTTCTAGGTTTTTTGTAGATGTTCTTTATGAGGTTAAGGAAGCTCCCCTCTATTCCTAACATGCTGATAATGTTTATTATGAATGTGTCAAAAATCACCAAATGTTTTTTTGTGTCAATTAACATGATTATATTTTTCTCCTTTAGCATGTTGACATGGTGGATTACACTGATCATCAAATATTGAACGAGCCTTGCATATGTGGAATAAATCCCATGTGACTGTGAGATATACACACCCTACACCTGCTGCTTAATCTCCTGTTTAATTAAACAGATTGCACATCTGTTTAATCTCCTGAGTCTCTGAGCCACAGAGATCTCTCCTCACCCCTGGACTCCAGAGGCCCATGTAAAGGAGTCAGGGACCAGGGGGAGGACCACTGCGTCAGAACGTAGGCCTCCTCTCTTGCAACCTCATGTTCCTTTCCCTGAAGCAAGCCTTCCCTCCTCCAGCACCACCCACAGACCTCTTATCCTGCAGGCAGTTTCTCCCTAGGAATGAGGGAGTTTTATTTTGTAAAGCAGAGACAGTAGACTTCAATTAGGAAGAGCTTTGTATGGCCATCAGGGCTTCCTTACTCTATAAGGTACCAAAAACAAGACAAATAATACTCTGGAAACTTCTTTTGTTAAGTTTAGAGTGGCAGAAAAAGCCAAGAGCATGGGAACAGTTGGCGGGAATGTGTTCACCCAATACCGCAGAATATGACGGGGAGGTTACCTGGAGTGTGTGAGAGAGTGTGGGGCTTGATGTCACTAAGTTCAAGGTGGCAGCAAAGGCCTGAGGCTGGCTGTGCTGAGCAGGGGGCTCCTCTTATCAGGCATCCTAGATAGCAAAGTGGATTCAGTCTGATGAAAACTTGTCTGCAGAAATGTTTCCTTGGGAAATCCCAATGAGGCCTCACACATCACATTTCCAGAGAAGCCAGACTTTGGTTTAAGCTGAAAAAACAAAGACCTTGGATTTCTGTAATATTCTATTGTAGGAATAGACTGATCACTGTCATGCTGAGGAGTGAAACCCATCTTCTGCAGCTCAGGTTGCCTGCAAGAGCAGCCCTTTTGGTCCTCTGAAAAAAAAGAATTTCTTAACACCAGCTCAAAGCCACTGAAGGAAATGGCATGTGGGATATTGTGGGAAGAGAGGTGTTCCCTTCCTGTCTTACAGGAATTTCTTAGAATCATAGAATCTCAAATTTGGAAAGTACTTTAAAGACCATCTGGTCTATTGGTTCCAAACTCTGGCTGCCTCTTTAGAATCATCCGGGGGAATTTGTGAAAAATATCGATGGCCGCTCCCCAGCCCCAGAGATTCTGATTTTAAATGAGCACAGCGGGGGCCTGGACATCTTGTGTTTGAAAAGCTCCCCAGGAGCTGTTAACGGACAGGTAGGGCTGAGAAGCATGATGGGGTCTTGCTCTCCCCCATGCTACAATATGCCGTAAAAGAGTCTGGTCATATGACTTCTGAGCTTGTTGCCTAGCGTATAGGAATACCTCCTGTCTCAGGAAACTCATTACCCCCCAAGGAAGCTCCATTCTAATTTTGGTTGCCTCTGTTAGAAATGCCTCTGTATATCCAGAAATACTCTGTCCCTGTAGTCTTCTGGTCTCCCCTGCTACCCTCCAGTGTCCTGCAGAACAATTCCAGTCTTTCTTCCTCAGCCAGTTCCTCAGATCTGAGAACCCTGCTTCCAGAACCTTCTCCCTGCAGCAGTCCTCCAGACGACATATGGATTCAAGGCCCTGGTGTGCTACTGCTTGTCAGTATCCTTCTCACAGGTCTGCTCTTGGGATATCTTGGGAGTAATGTATTGGGAAGCTCAGAACTTGAGGCCGGAGGTTCTGACTGGCCCCAGTCTTGGCCCTGACACCCAACATCTGTGCCCTCCAGCAAAGCAAACTTTCCCTCTGGGCCTCCATTTCCTCATCAGTAGAAGAAAATGATTGAAATAGATTAATCCCCACTAATGCTGTGAACTTCTAAGTAGCTGTCTATAGTCAGTGCTCAGGATGGTGAAGAAAAAAATAAAGCTAATAATAAATAATATCATCTTACATATATGTATTTTTCACAAACTTTTTTTTATAATTTATTTTGGTATCATTAATCTATAATTACATGTCCAATATTATGGTGATTAAACTACCCCCTTCATCAGGTCCCCCCCACCAACCCCATTACAGTCACTGTCCATCAGCGTACTGAGATGCTATAGAATCACTACTTGTCTTCTCTCCCTGCGCCCCCCCAACTTACATCTGCTAATCGTAATGCCCCTTTTTCCCCCTTATCCCTCCCTTTCCACCCATCCTCCTCAGTTCCTTTCCCTTTGGTAACTATTAGTCCGTTCTTGGGTTCTGTGAGTCTGCTGCTGTTTTGTTCCTTCAGTTTTTTTCTTTGTTCTTATACTCCACATATGAGTGAGATCATTTGATATTTGTCTTTTCTGCTTGGCTTATTTCACTGAGCATAATACCCTCTAGCTCCATCCATGTTGTTGCAAATGGTAGGATTTGTTTTCTTCTTATGGCTGAATAATATTCCATTGTGTATATGTACCACATCTTCTTTATCCATTCATCTACTGATGGACACTTAGGTTGCTTCCATTTCTTGGCTATTGTAAATAGTGCTGCGATAAACACAGGGGTGCATCTGTCTTTTTCAAATTGGGCTGCTGCATTCTTAGGGTAAATTCCTAGGAGTGGGCACAAACATTTTCTTATTCTAAACTTTGATCTTGCCTTATGAAGTGGGTACAGCATGAGGGTCCCCAGTGCAGATGTAGCGAGCCCACATGACCTACTTCAGATCACCCCATTAATTATGGGTAGACCAGAAAGGGCAACATTGTCAGTCTTTGCTATTAGATTTAACACCTAAACCACACCACACTTAAAAGAACTGTTTGTATCTTGTGAGCCTCCAAGACCCAGGAGAATGTTGGGGTCATGGACCTGTATAAATATTAGTTAAATTAACCAGTTCTTGCTGTAAGATTTGGAATCTGGCACCGCAAGGAACCCGGAGTGGCCACAGAGCAAAAACTGGGGTGGAGACATGCTCCCTTCCCCACCGGAGGGCGTTTCCACACCCAGCTGCCTCTGAATCATTCAGGGAGCTTTCAAAACTCCAATGCCTGGGTCCCGTCCCACACCAAATAAATGGGAATCCCTGCAGGTGGGGCCAGGCATTAGCATGTTCTTAAAGCACATCAAGGGATTCCAGTGTGAAGCTAAGGTTAAGGGGATTGGGGCCAAAACTGGTTCTCAGCTTGCTTGGGCTTTGGGATCACTTGGAGGGCTTGTTGAGACCAAGATTGTGGGGAGCACCCCCAGAGTTTCGGGTTCAGTAGGTCTGGGTGGGGTCTGAGAATTTGCTTGTCTAACAAGTTCCCAGGTGATGCTGGCCCAGAGAGCACACTTTGAGAACCACTCAGAGAAGGGATTATGTAAATGATGAGGGTTTTCCTGTCAGTTCAGGAACAGACAGCCACATCCTCTGCCTGGTAGTCAGGGGTCACAGCAAGAAAGGCAGAAACAATTAACAAGGGACCCAAGCCAGGTAGTGCATTCTGTGCCAGGCACAGAACTGTGCGTTCTGCACGCATCAGCTCCTCCATCTGGTTGCCCACCGTGAGATGGTTTGAAGATGTCCATGTCAGAGGTGAAGAAACTGGGGCAGAGAGAGGTTAAGTAGCCTGCCTACCTCAGTAAACGACCTCATCAAAATTCAGACGAAGGCTGTCCGACTTCCAAATTCACACACTCAACCATTTTCCAAAGAGGAGACCAGGACCCAGCTGCTCTGGGGTTGCTCAGGGTCACCCAGCACATAAGCCCTGAACCAGACTGGGGTCGACTGGCTCTTAAGCTGGCTGTGCTTGCATCCTGCTTCACTTCCTGTCTCACGTGAACTGACAGGTCAAGGTTAGGATGAGGGCCACTGGATGCACACAATTAATTAAAGATGAGGATATCTACTCCCTCAGAGTTTAAAAAGTTAAAATTCAAAGAACATCGATGTCTTCTCCCACGGCCCCTTTGCTCCATCCTCCCACAGGCCCAGTGACAATCCTAAGAGATGCCTTGAGCATAGCCTGGGGTGATGAGGGTAGGACACCCTCCAGCCAGGGGCACCCCCTGCTGGCCCCAGCAGCCTTCACGCCTGCGCTGGCTCGTTTTGCCCGTGCAGCCAGGACTCAGGGTGCTTACTCTGTCCCAGGCACTGTTCTGACCCTGGAGCACCCAGTGAACAGCCAAAGCAGAGCCTCGAGGCAGGAGCAAGCACAGGGTTTTCCGGGAAAGCCACGAAGCTGGGCGTGGCTAGTGAAAGTGGCAGGCGGGGAGGGAGAGTCAGGCGGCGGCCAGATGGCAGGGCTGTGTGGGCACGGAGTGTGAATTGTACCTTCAGTGCGACAGCAGCTGTGAGTACACAAATGCAGGGTGCGGTGGGCACGGGGCAGCAGAGACTGGGGGAGCGGGGGTAAAGCAGGCGCTGGCAGACTTGGACCAGCAGGACTCAGGCCCCTCCGCAGAAGCACCTGTGTCTTCGGGGCATGGTGCCTGGCCCCTCTGGTTTCCCTGCTCACAAACAGCCTCCTTGCAGCCCCTGGGGAAGTGTCCCTTAACTTGCTTGAAGTTCTGAAAGGGGCTTGCTTGTTTGCCACTCAGCGATTCTCTCATTTCTGAGCCTTCTGGCTCTGCATCTTGGCAAGGTGCATGATTTTAGAGGAAGGTTCTGCAAGAGAAGAAGAGGGGAGGGGCTTGGGAACGGCGTCTGGCGACGTCGGCTCTATTCGCTGCAGCCAAAACCCCTCGCCCGACACAATCCACTGGTGGACGGAGGCTCGGATGACCCACGTCCTCAGTGGCCCTGGGCCCTCTCGCTCCCCAGACCCAGCTTGGTACCTCCAGTGGAGCCCAGAGGTTTACACAGTTGGCTTGGGTCCTGCCTGCACTCCTTGAAGCTGAGGAGCCTTAGGAAAGTTATTTAACCTCACCGAGACTCAGCTTCCTCTCTAGGGATGGGGTTATTGAGAGGAATGAGTCGTTTAATGCACATGGGTGTTGCATGAAAGCAGCTCTGGGTAGAATTAGTTTTCTTCTCTTTGTCAGTAACTCTACTCAGGATGGCCAGACACGCATTACAAACCAATTGTAGGGCCCCAGCCCTTCCCAGGCACCACCTCCAACCAGGAGGCCTTGCCCTAGCCAGCCCCCTTGAAGGTCTCGGCCACCACCTGCAGTCCCTTTCTTCCCGCTCGGGCGATGCAGCGGACGGCCCTCCGGGGAAAGAGCAGAACTTTCCATTTCAGCTCGGTGGCTGGATTTGGGCCATTGTCTCAAATGCCAGTTGATGTGGTTTGCTGGATAATCTAGTTTCCGTTTGCTTGCTTACAAACGATTTCTAAGGCTCTTGTGGAAATCATTGTTAGCCATCCTTATATTTAGCTTTGAACGGAATCAGTTTGATGGCTTCAAAGCAGAGGGAGAGGCTGAGAGAGAGACAGAGGGAAAGCAGGGCTATTTTGATAAGGATGCACTGTTCCACAATTTTCCCTTTAAAAATAACACTGTATACTCCAGAAGTGGATGTGATTTTTGATAGCAGATGCAAGAAAATTATTTAAAATCACATTTTATGTCTCACTGACCATGCAATGATGAGCTACTTCCCCCATGATTTGACTCAAATTACCATGGGAACAGCCTGCCTCTTCAGAGGTGCTTCCAGAAAAATGCATTGGCAGCTGGTAGCTTCTGCCCCAGCCCTACCTCCCGCCAGGAACGAGCCTATCCATTTAGTGATTCATCCAGGCTCTCTCAAGACCAGCCTCCTGTTTCTAAGGGTCAGGACATGTTTGGGGTCCCTGGACAGGTCTAGGGAGTGCGGTCGTGTGGTGCAGGACCGTGGGTCAGCAGCTGCAGCACTGGCTGAGCTTGGAGGGGGAGGACAGACATCATCGCTTTTCGGTCCTTCTCTTCTTCCTTTTGCATCTAAGAGTTCCAGTGAGTCTTGCCTGGCAAATATGCTCAAAGTGGACGAGCCCATGAAAACAGGAGCTCTTCCTTCTGTCTCCAGTCCTAGCCCTGAGTGTCTTCTCCTCCTCCCCACAACACTTGACACCAGACCAGTGTCCTTAGGAAGCTGTCCCTTTGTCCCCAGAATCCTGCAGAACAAGGGCTTCCCCTCTCCAGCCCCTTGCCACATCCAGTCCTTCCTTGGACAGGTCCCAGAGAGCAGCTGTCCCACACCTGGCTGCATACGAGATGCTCCTGGAGGAGCTTAAATCCTCATGTCCAGGCCCCTCTGTCAGACCTAATAAAGCAGAGTGTCAAGGAGCAGGAACCGGGCTTCCGTCTTTGTAAAGGCTCGATGGGGTTCCCACACGAGTAGCCTAGGATGACAGCCACTATGTTAGATGCAAAGACGAAGGACTCTACCCTTAGAATTCCCACCCCCAAGCATACACTCTGCTCCAAACCTGTGGCCTGGCCCTGCCCCGCATCTCAGCACACAGCATGGATGCCCCTGTAAACCAGCGTGCCTATGGGGCCTTCCTGTTTGCATCTCTACATCCCTCTCCAGACTATGAAGCCCAGAGGCTCTAGGATCTGCACAACCCCTGCCATGGAGTCAGGCCTCAGAATTGTCTATAGACACAAATCAGTGAGTGAAGGCAGTTCTCTCCATAAGAAATCACATCTAGTAAGCTTAAAGCATTTTATCTTGGCCAGAGTCCAATCTAGTGTTTCTAGATTCCCAAGGCAAGCTGGCCAGCTAGTTGGAGCAGGGCCTTTTCCCTCTCGTGGAAGACTGACATCTGCACAAGTTGCCTGAGCATGGCTTGCTCTCCAGGCAGCCCAGCCTTGACTAGAGTCTGTGATCACCACTGGCTTATTCTTGACTTGACATCAGGGGTCCTCAAGGGGACCCTCAGAGTTGCCTGCACCCCTCCACCAGTCTCAGAGCCACCAGGCATTTCCTCTGTCACTTACTATATCTCTACTATGTCACCTAGGATGTCCTCAAAGGCAGTGGTTCTCAGCTCTGGCCACCCACTGGAACCACTTGGGGTGCTCCGAAACATCCCAGTGCCCAAGCTACTACAGATGGTTTACACTATAGTCTCTGGGGCAGGGTTCCGACATCCATAGCTATTTAAGTTCCTCCAGGAGGTTCCAAGAAACAGCTAAGGCTGGGACCTGCCCCTCCCCAGGCTATGAGATCTCAAACATGGGCATGCTTTAAAACCTCCGCAAATTGATATAATCTCCTGACAGGGTTGTGAAATTGGCCACAAAGTAAGAGTCCCCATGTCCTGCTGGTTTCTAAGAAATAATAACAACAAACATTTATGAAGCATTTACTGTGTGCTGGTCACTGTTCATGGGTGCATGAACCCATTTACTTTTCACAACAGCTGGATGGTGTAATGATTATAATCATGGCTGATGCTTATTTAGCTCCAGCCACGGTGCTAAGTGTTTTGCCTACATGAATTTATTTATAGAAGAGGCTAATGAGGCCCAGAGAGGTTAACCAAGTTGCCTGGGGTCACCGGAGGTGATGGATTTGGGACAGTCACCAGGTAGCCCAGCTCTGAGCCTATGGCAGCCTGGGTGACCAAGGGTGTGTATGCATGAGGGATGGGGAGAAAGGGCCTCGATGCTGAGAATGACAGACAGTGTGCTGCATGACTCACTCCCTCAGAGACTAAGCTTGGCCCAGGATCAGAGCCTGGGGGTCAGCAGCGGGGGGAGGGCCTCAGAGTGGGTCCTGGAGAGGGGAGGAGAACTGGAGCCGCACTTCTACAGGAGTGGGCGTGGAAGCGGCATTCTGTAGCACGCTTTTTCTCTGCCCGCAATTTCGTGTGTTATCTAACACACATGCACATGCAGAGCCCATGAGCTCTGCAGCCTCCTCAGAGGGAGAAACAGGTCTGCTTTCCATTTCTCTACCTGATAACTCAGAAAACAAGTGTTTAGGGTAGAGAGAAGCTGTTTGTTTGAAAGCTGGATCTTTCTTGCCTCCTGGGTGGAGTGACTGCCCAGACTGGTGCCATGCATCCCTTTGTGGGTTGGGGGAGGAGGGGCGGACAGCTGCAGATGCCAGCTGAGCACCATGCCATGTCATGTGTCTGTCTCCTTGCATCCATCCCCCTTCTATTGAAAACAGCCCCCTGATTTTACTTTGAAGCCACATCCCTCTATGTGGGCCATGTGGCTCAGAAGTGTTACCCACCCTCCTCCGTGACCTCTGGAAGCAAGAACTTGACCTAGACATGACCACAAGATTTGTTCAGGGGTGAGCATGACATCCCAGCCAGGCCAGTGAGATTCAGTTCCGGACCTCTAATGAGCTCATTAAAAACAGAAGTGCTCTTCCTGCTGGGATAGCTAAGAGCAGAAGATGGAAACATGGAGTGCTAGCAGCCACCCACACTCCACAAAGTCAGGGCCAGCACATTTCCCCACAAAACAACTAGGACTGAACCCTAAGTACAGCGTGCCTGAATCCACCATGTGTCACTCAGTTACGAGAATCAATAAGCCACTTGTGTGCTAAAGCCAGTCTGAGATGGGTTTCTGACACAGAGAACTAAAAAGGTTCTACTACAGGCATTAATCCCAGCATTGCTTTGCATGAGGTATTTAATCCCTTGGACTTTGGTTTTCTCATCCATAAAATGAGAATAATACCATCTACTTTCCATGGCTACTGAAATAATTAAGTAAGATGACTTACGTATGATGCTGGCAAAAGATGGTCCACAGTAAATGTTAGATCCCTTGCCCCAGTTTCCAAATATAAAACTAACATCTGGATCTCACGGACACAACATGTGGTGAGAATTTAGAGAAGGCATAAAAGTTTAGCAAAGTGACCCTTGCCTCAGGAAACAGAATACAATAAGGTGACCCCAAAAGTTCCGTCAGTAAGAGTTGGAAAAATCAGATTCCAGTTACAAAGTCAGCACACGTTTTAAGCCGTCTTGAAGAAACTCCACGACTTCCACTCACAGGTGGAACGCGTTTACCCTATGAAGTTACCTGGCCTTTTAAACAGCGACTCCAGTGACCTTTGCCTGCAGGCCACCTGCTCTTCCTTCAGCTGATTCATCTCAGCCCCCTTCATGCAGGGTCCTTATCTGCTTGTGTTGTTCCTGTTCTGGTGTGGCTGCTTTGGTTCCTATGTTAGTAATTTTTCTTTCAATTCAAGAGTATTTCCTTCTCAGTCTCTCTGGAGATTTGTACACATATGAAGAACAAAATTGGCTGACTCCAGTTAATAAATATCAGTTTTGAATGCAACATTATGAATTCATGAGCTTGGAACTGAGCTTAACTGAAGATTTACGTCTCAGTCCTCACCGGAGCAGAGGCCCCAAATGCCGTTCACCTTCCTCAGAGACACACAGCGGGTTTATGGAGAGGCAGGACTTTAATCCAGTCTCGTGGAAGCTGGATCATTCTAGCAGGGGATCCCGAAGATGCCCTGGGAAGGTGTTGGTCCTGGGTGGAAGATGAAGACGCAGAGGCCGAGAAGTGAAGTAGCTGGCCTGACGCCACAGTGGCAGCGGGGGGGTGCAGTCAGACCAAGGTCCGGTCCTGCGAAATCTAGTGCAGTGTTCTTTATTAAAACAATTTATTAAAATAGTCTCCCAGGCCTGCAGACTCTGAGTCTGGAGAAGCTGCTGCAGTGTGTGGTGCTCTCAGAGGACAGGTCTTCTTTTAAGGCGGAGGTGAAGGGCCTAGGATTCCAGAGAGGCCGGGCCCAGGAAGGTAACTGCCAAGGAGGCCGGGAGGGCTGTATGACGTCAATGGCGAGCACTCAACTCTGGGGTCACACTAACTGAGCTCACATCCTCCTTGCACCACTTCTACCTTCCAGCTGTGTGATTTTGAACAAATTATTAGACCTTTCTGTGCATCATACTCCCTACCTGTAGAAAGGGTATGGACAAAGAGCTTAGGACAGGGCTTGGCATATAGTACGTATTCAATGAAAGTAAGCTTTTCTGATTAGTCCAAGTCAATTCGGCAATCCTGTATCAGCCCTGCTATGCTGTGGCCCATGTCAGGGCCCAGGAGGTTTAGAAATGAACTGGGCAAACAAGTTCTCTGCTCCACGGATGGCAGCCAGAAAGCCAGGTGGGGAACAGCAACATTAAAGAAGTGACTACAAGTGTGGTGAGTGTTATGATAAGGAAAGAGGTGGGTGCCATAGATTTTATGCTGTAAGATCCCCTTCCCACTCCAGGGGCCAGAGCGACCCCCTGTGAGGCAGGCATGTTTCAGGGGAGGCTGGAAGTGCGCGGAGGGAGGACACAGTTCTCAGCAGAAGCTCTGGGCCCAGCTGGGGTCTCTGTCCTCGGAAAAGCGCAGACCGTGCATGGGACAGTCTCTCTGCGGCCCCTATCAATGAGGTTTGCATTCCACTCCTGGCAAGGCATTCAACTGTGTGCATTTTCCATCACTGCCCACAGAGCAAAGGAATTTTCTTTATTATGGATAACAGAGTTCCATGTGATGGGCAGGCCCAGCGGGCACTTCTTAGGGGGCTGTGTACCTCAGGGCTTCCTTTCTCTGTGCTTCTCTGGGGGACAGGTGGTCTGCATTTTTATCTTGGAAAAGCCTCTTCTGAGAGCTTACTGTCTAAGGGGAGGGGCTGGTAGGCATCTCCAGGAAGTTCTGAGGGTGTGTTCCAAGGTGTGGGTGTGCAGGTGTTCGGGGACCACAGCAAACGTAGTGGGCCCCAGGCTTGGCCATGGGCACGCACTACTTGAATTACTGTTGGGTCTAAAACCAGAGGGGATACCAGAGGCAAATGGCTCTGCAAATGGCTCTACAAATGGTGGTTGCAGCTAAAAATCAGCAAAGCCCTTAGATTTGGTGGGGGCACTGCCCCCCTCTTCCCCCAACACGCACACAGCTATTTACAAGACTTCCAGTTGAATGCAGCCCGTTTCCTCCAGAGCCTGGCTCTGAGATTGCCTAATGATCAACACTAGGGTCTGATGAAAAAGAAGGAGCCCCAAAAGACTGAGGCTCCGAGGGTGTCCCAAGAATTAATCACGGGATTCTTTGTACCCCTCCTCTCTGTGCCTCCACTTCCTCATCTATAAAAAAAGAATCTAGCACCTGTTGGCCAGGAGTTGCTTTGAAGATTAAATGACTTAAGACATGTAAAGTGGGCTGACAGGGGCCGGTACAAGGTAAGGGCTTGATAAATGCCACTGTTACTACTGTGTTGCTCCATGGTTATTGCCAACTTGTGTGCTTTCCTCTGCTTGCATTAACACCCTCAAGCTGGGGTCTGGGGCCCTGGTCAGGTCCAGCCCTAAAAGGGCCCGTATGGGTAGAAAGGACACTATAGACTCGGCCTTCTCTGTATCTGTAGTGACAGCTTAGACCATCTAGCTTCTAACCATCTCCAAACCCAGAACAGAAGCCGGGACATTTGCACCCTTGACACACACCCCAGCAGAGGCCCTGTGGGTCTTGGTAGGAATGTGAACACCTCCAGAGCAGCAGAGCCATGCAAGAGCCACACGGGGAGGCTCCTTGATGTTGGAGGAAATAGGAAATGAACTGAATTTACACCTGAGTTTCTGCATTTCTGACAGCAGATTTTGTTTCAATATACCCACTGCCACTCTCAGCATCCAATTTAGTTGTCCTACCAGACCCAGAATATTTTTGATTTACAAAGTGGAAAATAAATGTTTTGGCGTCCTGAGATAGTCTTACAATCACCTGTCAGTGGCTCTCAGTTCTTAGTCACTCCCTTGCATCTGGCTTTCTGTGAATTCCAGGTGAGTAAATCCGATTTCATAGAGCTCCATTCCTGCAGATGCCTACTGCTCGTTTGTCTCTCCTGAAGACGGGGGCTTGTGCATTCTGTTACAATCAGCAGAAGAGCATGTGGTCTGTTTGTCGGGTCAGACCTTCTTGCTGAACTCCTTCCTTGCCCAGAATGCTGAGTGCCTTCCCCTGACCCCAGCCCCCATCAGTCTGCATCTTGTCCCCTCCTGGGTCCCTTTCAGCCTGTCCTTCGTTCCCCTGGAGCTGATTAACTGAACTTTCTGCTCTCGCAGAAGCCTACATCACAGCATTTCCAGGAGAATGAATTCCAGCTTGAAGGGGCTTTGCCTCCCACCTTTGAAACCAGCAGGCTCAGTGGGTGGCCCCCTGGGTGCAGACAGAACTCCTTCCCCTAAATAACTCCTAACACCCAAGCTTTCCCACATTTGTAACTCTATATCGCAAACTGGTCAGGGGAGAGGGTGCTTCAGAAGATGACCCGCAATGCACATCTAGTTCCTGCCTCAGTCTCCATTAGCCCACCACCACAGGGTGGTTGGGGGGCCCTGGGCTCAGAGCAGAAAAAACAAAAATACTGCCTATATTAAGTTGAATAGTATCCCTCAAGAATTCACGTCCTTCCCAGAACCTCACTGTTGATGATGTCATTGTTGATGTAATTAGTTAAGATGAGGTCATGCTGGAGTAGAATGGGCCGTTAGTGTAGTATGACTGATGTCCTTATAAGAAGTGGAGTAGAGACGCACACATAGGGAAGGTGATGGGAAGGCTTGCAGGGAGAGCGCCATGTGACCATGGAGGCAGCTCTTGGAGGGATGCGGCTGAAAGCCGGGGAGTACCGACGGGATTGCTGGCCACCACCAGATGCTAGGAGGGAGGCGCAGAGCAGATTTGCCCTCTGTGGGTCACAGAGACTTGGCAAGGAACATACGCATTTCAAAAGAGAATCCCAGGAAGAGAGTATGCTCACCCCTATACTGAAGAGCAAACGGGCTTTCAGGCATGACATCTCCTTGAAGAATAAATACTAAGTTACTCTACCTGCCGAAACACAGCCAGTCAACCTAGACCTCCTACTCCCCCAGAAACAGAACTAAATTTTATTTAGTGCCCATACACGTTTTATGTACAAGTGTGTCTAAGTGGAGTTTGGAAAGAAGAACAAGGGGTACCTTTAGGAACGCATGTTCAAAACCCTTGGAGTTGAACATCTGTACGGTTCTTTCTCATCCCAAGTCATAGCCATTTATGTGTTTCTGCTCCTCCTTTGTCACCACCACCCATGATAACACATGAAGATAGAGGGGAACAGAGATTAACTTCAGTAGAACTTTACTGGGGGAGGGGGATATCAAATGTTTACTGTAGGTGACCATGCGGGTCCTTCATTGGCCCAAGGAGTCGGCCCTCGCTCACTGAGGGGAGCTCAGACAGGATATCTCAGCTCAGCTTCCCAACTGGACGGCAAGAGGCACACAATCTGGGCTTTTCCGGTCCACACCCTCTGCAAAGTTCCAATAAAATGGAGTGATTTTCCCCCACGGTTAGACAGCTCTTGTGATTCATCTCCCCAGGCTTCTCAGACAAGATGGGGTGGGGCGGGGTGAACACGTGCAGAAGCCAGGCTCACCGACCTGATCGGGTGAGATGGGGGCTGCCTCTGCACACAACCATGTTAAGACCTCTGTACTCTTTAGCTGTTCTGTCTTCTTCTGGAAGAAGTTGGTTGAAGAGTCTCAGGAAGGTGCAGTAACTAAATACTGCATTGCAATATATTGTTCCAGAAGGCTCTGAAAGCATTAACCTCTTCCTAGACACCGAAATTGCTATACAGGGAGATGTACTGGTCCTGCACTTAATAACTACAAAGTATATTCATGTGCATTCTCATGTGAAGGAGACAGGGAAGGAATTACTGTTTTTTTTCTCTTATTTATTCAGATAATTTGTATTACTGTAACTAATTTCCCCTCCTGAAAAATATACAGATCTTAAGGGTACACTTAGATGACTTGACAAATGCATACAATTGTGTAACTCACACTCCTATCAATTCATATCATCCCAGAAAGTCACCTTGGGCTTCTCTGGGCTTCCGAGCCCACACTTCCCCTCCCTCAGGAAGCATCATTTATCACTGTAGACTTGTTTTGCTTGTTCCGGAACTTCATATAAATGGAATCATGCAGGATGTACTCTTCTGTGCTTGGTTTCTTTTGTTCAGGATAATGTATTTGAGATTCATGCTTGTTGTTAGCTGTACTAGTAGTTTTTTTATTGCTGATATGGATATTCTAAACTTGGTTTATCCACTACACGGACAATTGTTTCTTGTTTTGGGCTATTGTAACTAAGGCTGTTATGAACATTTTGTGCAGATTCTTTTCTTTGTTGTGGACATGTTTTTTTTTATTTCTTTTGGGGTAATACCTAGGAATGGAATATGCTGGGTTATAAGGGAGACATATGTTTAATTATTTTAAGAAACTGCCAGAGTTTTTCAAAGCAGTTTCATCATTTTACACTCTCACCAATCATGAACCAGTTCCACTTGCTCCACACTGAAAATATTTTCTATACTCTCACTGTATTCTCTCAATATTTGGTGCTGTCTGATTTTTTAGATTATATCCATTAAGGTAAGTAGTGGTATCGCATTACAGGTTAATTGGCATTTCTCTGATTACTTATGATGTTGAACAGGTTTTGTGCATATTGACCATGTGTATATCTTTGTACAGTATCTGTTTAAGCGTTGCTTTTTTTTAACTCGTTCATCTTTTAAAAATATTGAGTCAGAGATTTTTAATATATATTGTATATGGTACTTTTGTCAGGTTTATGTACTGGGAGTATTTTCTCCAATCTACGTTGTTGTTTTAGAAGTTTTTGATTTTGATGAAATTCAGTTAAAAATATCTTTGTGTACTCTCATTATCATGATGATATTCTTCTATGTTTATTAGGAAGTTTATAATTTTACCATTTACGTTGAGATCTGCAATCCATTTTGAATTAATTTTTGTCTATGGTATGGGGTAGGGATCAAGGTTCATTTTTTTTTCCTGTATGACTATCCAATTTCAGCACCACTGTTGAAAAAATTTCTTTCCTCATTGAGTTGCTTTGGTTCTTTTGTTAAAATTCAGTTGGCCATATATGTGTCTGTCCATATCTGGACTACATTCTGATTCATTTTGTATGTAAATATAATGCCATTATGATTCTATAGCTTTATAGTATCTCTTGAAATCAGGTAATATACATCATCAACTTGTTCTTTCTAAAAATTGTCTTGGCTGTTTTAGGCTCTTTTTATTTCCACATAAATTATAGAATTGTTTCATTAATTTCTACATCTCAGTAATGTTGAGTTATTTACATCTAATTTGTCTCAGTAATATTTGAAGATTTCATTGTGGCAGTCTTGTGCATCTTTTGTTAAATTTATGTTGAAGCATTTTTATTTCTGTTATTTTTAAAGGATTACTTTTCTTAAAGTTTGTTTTCTAATTGTTTAATGTTAATATATAAAAATAAAAACAGATTTTTATATGTTAACCTTTAATCCTATGGCCTCAATTCACTTATTCTGGTAGGTTTTCTGAAGATTCCTTTGTATTTTCTATATACAGAATCATACTGTCTGCAAAATAAAGACAATTTAAACTTAAGTGTGTCCCTTTCAGTTGATTACATTTTGTTTTGTTTTGTTTTGTTTTTGCTTTATACCATTAACTAAGAGATCCCACTAATAGAAGGCTGAATAGAAATGGGGACAGCAGATATTTTTTACCTTGTTAGCTATCTTAGGACAAGTGTTCAATTTTTCATCATTAAGTATGATGTGAAGTGGAGGTTTTCCACAGATGCTTTTGACCAGCTAAGGGAGTTCCCTTTTTTCCTAATTTGCTTAAATTTTTCTTTCTTATCATGAATGGGTGTTGAATATTTTTGAATGCTTTTTCTGCATTCTTTTAGTCTGTTAATGTGGTGAATTACATTCTTTACTGATGCCAAATTAATCTTGGATTTCTAAGATAAATCCCACTTGGCCATGATGTATAATCATTTTGCATATTGCTGAACTCTTATTTGTTAATATTTTCTCAAAGATTTTTGTTTCTATGTTCACAAGTGATATTTGTCTGATATTTTCCTTTTATGTAGCCTACTTGTGTCCATATCCACGTAATTTGAGTTAGGAAGTGTTTGCTCCTTTATTTTCTGAAAAAGTTCGTGTAAGATTGGTATTATTGTATTTTTAGATGCTTGATATAATTCACCAGTGAAGCCATGTGGGCATGGAGTTTCCTTTGAGTTTTCCTTTAGTTACAACAAGATCAATGTCTTTAACAAATAAGGGAAAACTCAGATTTTCTGTTTCTTCTTAGTTCAGTTTAATCCATGTCTTTCAAGGAATTGATTCATTGCATACAAGATGTTGAAATTATTGGAATAAAAATTCCATAATATTCCTTTATTATCTTTTTACTGTCTGTAAGGTTTATAGTGATGGCTCCTCCTATATTCCTGAGATTGGCAATTTCTTTTTTCCCCTGTCTCTCTCTCTTAGTATGGTAATGAAGTTATCCAGTTCATTAAGATTTTTAGAAAATCAACTTTTTCTGTCACTGATTTTCTCTATTCTTTATTTTCTTTCATTCTTTTCTTTCCCATTCTACTTTCTCCCTGTTTAACTTACTCTTTTCCCTCTTAACTCCTTAAGGTGGTATCTTGAGTTGATTTAAAATTTTTCTTGTTTTCTCATGTAATCAGTTAATGCTATATATTTCCCTCTAAACATTTCTTGGGTTGCATTTCACAAATTTTAATGTGTAGTATTTTTTATTGTCATTTGTTTAAAAATACTTTTAATTAAAAAAAATAAATTATGATTTCTTCCTTGGCTCATGTCATATTTAGAAATATGTATTTCTAAATATATGGAGATTTCTAAATATTTATTATTATTGATTTCTAATTTAATTTTATTGTGGTCAGGGGAGATGATCTGTATGATTTCAGTGCTTTATCATCTGTCTTGGCAAGTGTTCCTTATGTGCCTGAAACGGATATGTATTGTGATGTGTATTATGTTCTACAAATGTCAATTACATGTTGATATTGTTCTATAAATGCCAATTAAGTTGGTTGGTATCTTTTTTTCTACTCTTTCAAGTAATTACTCAGAGAAGAGTGTTAACACACCTAACTGTGCTCATGGATTTATCTATTTCTCTCTTTAGTTTTTCCAATGTTTTTCTGAAGTTATTTTGAAGCTATTTAATTAAGAGCACACACATTGTTATATCTTCTTGATGAACTGACCCTTTGAACACTGTGAAATGTTCCTCATTATCTCTGGTAATATTCCTTAAAGCCCCCCTGACATGCTTTCTTATAGTTAGTGTTTGCATGGTATCACTTTCTCTCTTGCTTTTATCTTCTCCATTTCTTTATTTTTCAAGTGTGCATATTGTAAATAGCATAATAGAGTCTTGCATTTTTATCTAGTCTGACAGACTCTACTTTTTAACTGAAATGTTTAACCAACTTTGCTGTTTGTTTTCTATTTGTCCCATCTGTTCTTTGGTTGTTTGCTCTTCTTTATTCCCTTTTTTTGAATTAATTGAATAATTTTTAGTATTCTAATATATCTCTTCTATTGACTTTGGTATTGTATTGGCTGCTCTAGAGATTAAAATATGCATTCTTAATTTATCACAGTCTATTTTGTTAATATTTATAGCACTTGCTGTAAAATGTAAAAATCCTACAAAAATATTCCCTATTTCCATTCCATCCTTGTGCTATTTTTTACTACATTTTAATTCTAAATATGTTATAAGCCCTATAATGTATTCTTAACACTTTTGTTTTAAAGAGTCAATTGTCTTTAAAGAAATTAAGAAACATAAAATTTGTACTTACCATTCCTTTTCTTTTTATTCCTTCATGTAGATCTTGAGTTCCCATAATCTTCCATTTACCCTCAGCCAGAGGAACTTCCTTTTAACAATTCTGGTAGTGCAGTGTATTGATGAATTCTTTCAGTCTCTGCTTAGTTTGAAAATGTTACGGTTTCACTTTTTTAAAGGATATATTTCCTGGAAATAGAATTCTAGGTTAATGGGCTTTTTTCTTCTGCCTTTGAAAGATACCATTCCATTTGTTCTTATTGCTCTGTACCAATGTGTCTTTTTTTTTTTTATCTTCCTGGTTTAAACACTTTCTGTCATTGGTTTTCAGAAACTTTACTAACTTACCCCAAGACATAGTCTTTTTTGTTCATAATACTCAGGATTTGTTGAGCTTATTGGATTTGAACTTGTTCAATTGATCAAATTTGGAAACATTTCTCTGTATTTTCCTTTTCTTTTGGCTCTAATATCTTTTGCCTCTTCTTCTGAGACTACAATTACACACATGTTAGAAATTAAGTCATTTTCCCTATTGAAAGTCCCATCTATTTGCCTATTATATCTACCTTTTCCTTGTAAATCCTTGGACAAATATATTAACATTATTTTTAATTTCTTTTCTGCTAATCCCACTATCTGTGTCATCTCTGTGTCTGTTTCAACTGACTATTTTCTCCTAGTATTAAGACATACTTCCTGCTTCTTTATTCATCTAGTGATTTTTTTAGTGTTTGATGTACATTGTGAATGCAATATTGTTGAGGACCTGAATTACATTTTCTTTTTTTAACTAGTGTTGCATTTTTTTTGGCAGACAGTTAATTTATTGACAACAGAGCTTAGTTTTAGGCTTTGGTATGGCAGGCTAAGAGTAGCTAAGATAAGAAAAAGTAGCTCTTAAATTAGGGAATGGCTTTTCTGGGGACTTAACTGAGTGCCTAGGCTGTTCAGTGAGGTTTCTCTCCTCTGAAGTTGGAGCTCCAACATTTCCCAACACTCTTCCATCTCTGGGATCTCCATTCAGTTCCCAGCTCCCAGCAGTTGCTCCCTGTCAGGCTTTGTGAAGTCTCATCTATGCAAGCTTAGCGCTTGTCCACAGACTCA
Organism: Smutsia gigantea; assembly: GCA_032199065.1. NCBI lineage: Eukaryota > Metazoa > Chordata > Mammalia > Pholidota > Manidae > Smutsia > Smutsia gigantea. Next base: position 6,341 of record JAVSCE010000497.1, on the reverse strand, counting down.
AATAATGGGTCATGCAGATGTCTGAGACATTTTCTCCTGCATAGCTTCTTCTTATTTGGTATTCTGCCTCTCAAATCCCAACTGCCTCATCAGCACCAAACTCTAGCCTTTTTCCTTCGCCCAGTGAGAACACTGCTCTCTATTTAGTTCCACTTCCATGACATGATTTAGAAAGTGTTCTCAGGCAGAAAGCTGGCATAAATGTGAAAGTTTTCCATGTGTTCTTCTTCCTTCAGGGCCACAGCCCTGCTCTGTCTGCTGCCCAATGGCTGAAAACAGTTGTTTCTCTCTTCCACTTTTATAGTTTCTTATGATGAGAAGATGAATCTGATACCCAATATTGCCACACGGCCTGAACTGGAAGTCTCCACTAATCCCCATTTTACATATGGGAATGTGGAAACTTATAAACACCCTTTGTTTTTGCTCGGACAAGATAACTGAGTGTCAGAATCCTGACCAGAGCCCTGATTTCTACCTCTACTTTCAAATCTCTCTCTACTACATTTCACCTTATATCAGAGCACGGCAGTTCAGGCAGTGGGAGCCCCCTGTTCTCATCTCTCGTGTGTCCTGTACAGGGGCTTCAATCTTTTGAAGACTTTGGATGGCAAGGTATAGCAGGTGGGCTTTAGGTCTGGCAGGTCTGGATTGGAATCAGATCCTCCACTTATAAACTGACCTTATTCTTCATTCATACCCTCATTTCTTTATTTATAAAAAGGGGATAAAAACAATCACTTTTGTGAGAGATTTACAATGATCAAATGTTCCGAGCTCAGCATTGTGCCTGGTGTAGGGACATGCTCTGCAAATGTGAGCCAGACTCAAAAAGCTCTGTGAAGCAGAGACTGGCAACTCATAAATGCTGCTCTATCTCTCTCCATGCACATTCCCGAGTTGTTTTGTTGATTAAAGCATTTCGAGGCAGCAGCACTTAGGGAGTCCCAGGTGTCACTAATATCTCTGAATCACTAGGCATTTCCATAAATACCTTTCTCTCCTCTAGCTGTGTTATTTTCCCCCCTTATCTTACGAAAATGTAAGTCAGCAATGAAATTATGAATTATTAGCTCCCTTATTCTCTGTTCTGTAATTAAGTAAGCACTAGGTAAGAGCACCCCCTGAGGAAGGGGGTGAGTTAGCGCAGAGGGGCAGCATGAATTCTGGAAGCTGCCTGCCACAGGGTACTGCCCTGAGCGGGGGCACCGTGGAAGCCACCCAGCTTAGAGTAGCAGAGCTGGGCACCCAAAGACCAAGTGGTGTAAACAGCCTCAGGCCGTGATATCTCCTTCTTGGGCTCCACTCCCATCCAAAACCATTTTCCCTATCTAGCAAGTGCTTTGATTTAGGCCTAAGCATTCCATTGCCATCTCCTTTTGCTTATCCATGTTTATTAGAATCAACCAGTCATCACTTCAGTGGTCCTCCAAGTTCATAATTTTAAGTTGGAGAGGGGAAATCGTCAAGAGAATTTGATTCTTTATAGATATCCAACTGCTTAGGATGAAGGGCAGGAAAGTTTGTAAAACTATTTGGCCTCCAATCTTATTGCTTTTTAAAGACCTTACATCATGAAAAAATGCTGTAAGGAAGGGGAAAACTATAGTTTCTGATAGAACAAAAACAAAAAAAATATTTCATTTGTGTTCTTTGACCATCAAGATGACTTCTACCTTAATTACCCCCAGGTTCTGACAAAGAGAGAACTGTAGCCATCAAAGGGAATTGCGCAGAAAAGTTGTGAAGAAGCCTTCTTTAGTTCAAAGGGAGGGCTTTGAACATTGGAAGATTTTGGAATTAAACAGACAGAAGTTCAGATCAACTCTGCCCTCCTCATGTGTTTATAGCAAGGATATGGAGACCCTGAGAACCTATGATAGAGCAGGGGTTGAACCTTATCAAACTGTCCCGAGTTGCTGCTCTTAACTACCTCACCACACTGAGCATTTAAAAGCAAGTAAAAAACCTGTCTATAAAATCTGAGCCACAAGGGCCCTTCTCTTGCCTCATCAGCAAAGCAAGTCTAAGGAGACAGGACAGTTGGGTCACCAGCTTTAGGATGTGACTTAACTCAGCCCTTCCAGAGGATGTGACTTATCACAGCCCTGACATGAGGGAGGGCCCTTTACATGGGAACAGGGTTATGTTCCAACTGGAAGGAGATCATCTGAATGAGAAAATAGGCAAAAGGCATGAGCTGGCAATTTCCACAATGGCAAAGTGAGGGGCCCTCTTCCCAATGAAACTGCCCTTTAACTGGAGAAAATTTAAAAACAATAACAACAATTATCTAAAAGTCTCTGAGAACTGCCATAAGGAAACATAGAAAATGGAAAAATAGTCATTCAATAAATTTATTAACTCCCAGTAAGAGTAAGGGTTTGCAGCATTTCAACCACGACTTGCTCCCCACCTAATGTCTCTCCAGCTCCCTCTTAGATGCTCTACCAAGGATGGCACATCCAAAAAGAGGGAAGCTCTTTCTCTCTCCCCAGATCCCCAATCTAGGGCTTACAGTCTCACCCTGGGTGAGAGGAAGGCCATTCTCTTTTATCTCCTCTAGTCCCATGTTGCAACACTTCTGGTGGGTTTGGCCAAGAGACTGAGGATCTTTCCCCAACCCCTTCCTAGCCCCTTTTTACAGAGCAGAAGCTATTTCAGGTATAGCAGACCAAGAATAGTGAGACCTAATCCTCTCCCCTCCCCTTTCCCTACCCCAGATTGTTCATAGAGTGGAAGTTGCACACCTGGAGAAGCAAGCCAAGGCCAGGGGCTACCATCTCTGCCCCAGTGACTGCTGGCAGAACAGAGATATCAGTCCAGGAAAAGTGGGCTGCGTACAAAAGTGCATACTGCTCCTATGCAGTAGTGCAGAGGTTCTGCCCAGGGAGGCCTGAAGGAAAAAGTGCTTAGCAGCTCTGCCTCAGGGACTAACTTTGTTTGGCCTAGAGCATAGTGCATTCCATGCCTAAGGGCATGTTGAAAACAATGGAGATCTTAATGGAAAATTTAAGAGGACTCTCCTAAGTCCCTGATACTGTAAGCAAGAAGTGAAAGGGCAGAGCAATTAGACTTGAAAATGCTCAAGGCTACTCATGAATCTACCATCCAATGCGTGGAAACCTAACAAAGAGCTTGAACAAAACCTCTGACCAACACTGGTTGAACAACAGGCTTCAGTGATCCCAGGGCAACTGTTAGGAAGCCAGACTTAAAAACAATCATTCTCATCCCTGGCAGTCTGGAAGACTGTGTGCATTGCCCAAAGCTGTGCCCTCAGCTGTGATCAGGAAGGGGATATCCAAGCCGCTACTCTTCAGCTGAACATGGGGCAAAACCACAAATGCTTTGAACTGTGACAGCAGTCTCCAAGTCACACACACACAATAAAAGGTTGAAAATATAACAGATCAAGAGAACTTAAGCTCAACTTTTATCCAGTAAGTGCCTTATGCTGACCCAGAGCAACTCCTAGATGTGTAAGATACAAGCTAAGAACAAGGCAAAAAATTGGAACAGAGACATTAGAGGCTGCACAGTGCATAGGAAGTGGACTTCACAGAGTTACATCAGCCAAATCTCTAAACAAATGAAAAAATGACTAAGCAAACATCAATGCCAGTATTAGCCCCAGAATGGAGTAGGTAAGTGGGAGTCAGGCTCCAGAGTCCCTATAGTACAGTATCTAAAATATCAAGTTCTCAACCAAAAATTATGAGGATGTAAAAATGTATGAGATTTTTCAAACAAGATGATATTGCCCATACTTAAGAATAAAAGGAGTAAAAACAAAAAAAAAGAAAAAAGAAGAAAAAAAGAATAAAAGGAGTCAATAAAACTCTGAGAGAACTAAGATTTGAATGTACTAGACAAAGATTTTAAAGCAGCTATTATAAATGTTTTAAGAAGTAAGGGGACATCATCCACCACATCAACAAAAAGAACAAAAACCAAATGATCATCTCCATAGATGCTGAAAAAGCATTTGACAAAATTCAGCATCCATTCATGATTAAAACTCTCAACAAAATGGGTATAGACGGCAAGTACCTCAACATCATAAAGGCTATATATGACAAACCCACAGCTAACATAATACTTAACAGCGAGACGCTGAAAGCTTTTCATCTAAGATCAGGAACAAGACAGGGATGCCCACTCTCTCCACTGATATTCAACACAGTACTGGAGGTCCTAGCCACAGCAATCAGACAAAACAAAGACATACAAGGCATCCAGATTGGTAAAGAAGAATTCAAATTGTCACTATTTGCAGATGACATGATACTGTACATAAAAAACCCTAAAGATTCCATTCCAAAACTACTAGAACTAATATCTGAATTCAGCAAAGTTGCAGAATACAAAATTAACATACAGAAATCTGTTGCATTCCTATACACTAATGATGAACTAACAGAAAGAGAAATCAGAAAAACAATTCCATTCACAATTGCATCAAAAAGAATAAAATACCTAGGAATAAACCTAACGAAGGAAGTGAAAGACCTGTACTCTGAAAACTACAAGACACTCCTAAGAGAAATTAAAGAGGACACTAACAAATGGAAATGCATCCCATGCTCTTGGCTAGGAAGAATAAATATTGTCAAAATGGCTATACTACCTAAAGCAATCTACAGATTCAATGCAATCCCTATCAAACTACCAACAGCTTTCTTCAATGAACTGGAACAAATAATTCTAAAATTCATATGGAACCACAAAAGACCCCAAATAGCCAAATCAATCCTGAGAATGAGGAATAAAACAGGGGGAATTACACTCCCTGACTTCAAGCTCTACTACAAAGCCACAGTAATCAAGACAATTTGGTATTGGCACAAAAACAGACCCACAGACCAGTGGAACAGAATAGAAAATCCAAACATTAACCCAAACATATACAGTCAATTAATATTTGATAAAAGTGCCTTGGGTATACAATGGGGAGATGACAGCCTCTTCAGCAGCTGGTGTTGGAAAAACTGGACAGCTACATGTAAGAGAATGAAACTGGACTACTGTCTAGCCCCATACACAAAGGTAAATTCAAGGTGGATCAAAGACCTGAATGTAAGTCATGAAACCATAAAACTCTTAGAAAAAAACATAGGCAAAAATCTCTTGGACATAAACATGAGCAACTTCTTCATGAACATATCTCCCGGGCAAGGGAAACAAAAGCAAAAATGAACAAGTGGGACTATATCAAGCTGAAAAGCTTCTGTACAGCAAAGGACACCATCAGTAGAACAAAAAGACATCCTTCAGTATGGGAGAATATATTCATAAAAAACGTATCTGATAAAGGGTTGACATCCAAAATATATAAAGAACTCATGCACCTTAACAAACAGAAAGCAAATCATCCAATTAAGAAATGGGCAGAGGACATGAATAGACACTTCTCCAAAGAAGAAATTCAGATGGCCAACAGGCACATGAAAAGATGCTCCACATCGCTAATCATCAGAGAAATGCAGATTAAAACCACAATGAGATATCACCTCACACCAGTGAGGATGGCCAACATCCAAAACACAAACAACAACAAATGTTGGAGAGGATGTGGAGAAAAGGGAACCCTCCTACACTGCTGGTGGGAATGCAAATTAGTTCAACCATTGTGGAAAGCAGTATGGGGTTCCTCAAAAAACTCAAAATAGAAATACCATTTGACCCAGAATTCCACTCCTAGGAATTTACCCTAAGAATACAGCAGCCCAGTTTGAAAAAGACATATGCACCCCTATGTTTATCGCAGCACTATTTACAATAGCCAAGAAATGGAAGCAACCTAAGTGTCCATCAGTAGATGAATGGATAAAGAGATGTGGTACATATACACAATGGAATATTATTCAGCCATAAGAAGAAAACAAATCCTACCATTTGCAACAACATGGATGGAGCTAGAGGGTATTATGCTCAGTGAAATAAGCCAAGCTGAAAAAGACAAGTATCAAATGATTTCTCTCATATGTGGAGTATAAGAACAAAGAAAAAATACTGAAGGAACAAAACAACAGCAGACTCACAGAACCCAAGAATGGACTAATAGTTACCAAAGGGAAAGGGACTGGGGAAAATGGGCGGGAAGGGAGGGATAAGAGGGAAAAAGCGGCATTACGATTAGCAGATATTAATGTTGGGGGGGGCACGGGGAGGGCAGTACAACTCAGAGAAGACAAGTAGTGATTCTATAGCATCTCACTAGGCTGATGGACAGTGACTGTAATGGGGTTGGTGGGGGGGACCTGATGAAGGGGTAGTTTAATAGTCGTAATATTGCACATGTAATTGTAAATTAATGATAATAAAATAAATTTAAAAAA
>JAVSCE010000496.1:0-13243 GCA_032199065.1 Smutsia gigantea | reverse complement strand
AGGGTCCCATGAGTGGATACCAATAGGGTTTATGCTGGCATGGAGGGAGTGTGCCCAGGCACAGTGTCTAGGAAAGCACTGCCTCTTCAGCTATGGGTTCTGCACCAATGGTGCAGCAGCATCTCAGGTATGTTCTCCAGGTGTGGGCAGCAACTGGCTCCTCACCCAGAGGTCAGCCCAGGCTCCAGCAAATCCCCCAAGAATGCCCCACTGCTGTGGCCACCAACTCTGTGCCCATGGTACAGCTGAAGCCCAGGTACATTTTCCAGGAGTAGGCAGCAACCAGCTCCACACCTGTAATGCAGTCCCAGGCTCAGGTGTCACCCCCAGGGAAGCCCCACCTCAAACCTGCTATATAGGAATCCTTGGTGTCAGCAGTGGCTCCAGCAGGCAACAGTGACCGGCTCAGGGAAGCCTCACCTCTGAAGCACCATGGTGTAGCTGTGGCCAGGGTCCATTCTCCAAGGGCCTCTGTGGCCTTGGGAGAGCTTCAGCCCAAATGCACCATCTAACTGGCTGCCTGGGTATACGTGGGGGCTGAGAAGTCACCTAGACCAAATCTGAAATTGGTCTGTGTGCCCAAACCAGCTCCCCACATTCCAATCAAGGTGGGGAAGGAGTGAAAACAATGGTGCTTGCTAGATGTCCAATCTAAGTTCCAGATGTTTCCCTGCCAAATGGTGAATGTTTTAGTCCTATAATTTTTTTTACATATAGTATAGATTCATTTAAAAGTGTAGCTTTTTTCTATGCCACAGGGCAGAAAATGTGTCCGGCTCCCCCAGATATATCCCTCCCCCTGAGTAGTGGGGTTCCCTCCCTACCATTTTTCCATCTCTTCTGCTGTTTTTTTATTATGATCTTTCTACCCCTTGTTGTGTAGAACATACTCATTCAGGTCTTCCTCAAGATGAATTGCTCTGTGTATAGGTGCAGATTCGGTTTGAAAGAGGGAGGAGCTGGCTTCAAGCTATCTCTATGCTGCCATCTTCCAAGAAGTTGTACTAAAGATTTATAATAAGTCTTGAAGTGGCATATAGTCAGTTTTCAACTTAGTTCTACTTTAATAATGTGATGGCTTTCCTGGGTCTTTTGTCAACAAATATTTTCTTTATTATGCTATTATTAATGTACAATCACTTGAACAAAATTATGGTTACTAGACCCCCCCATTATCAAGTCCCCACCACCAACCCCATTACAGTCATTGTCCATCAGTGTAGTAAGATGCTATAGAATCACTACTTGTCTTCTCTGTGTTATACTGCCTTCCCCGTTTGCCACCCCACACTACATTATGTGTGCTAATCATAATACCCCTTTTTCCCCCTTATCCCTCCCTTCCCACCCATCCTCCAAAGTACCTTTGCCTTTGGTGACTGTTACTCCATTTTTGGGTTCTGTGAGTCTGCTGCTGCTTTGTTCCTTCAGTTTTTGCTTTGTTCTTATACTCCACAGATGAGTGAAATCATTTGATACTTGTTTTCTCTGCATGGCTTATTTCACTGAGCATAATACCCTCTAGCTCCGTCCATTTTGTTGCAAATGGTAGGAATTGTTTTCTTCTTATGGCTGAATAATATTCCATTCTGTATATGTACCACCTCTTCTTTATCCATTCATCTACTGATGGACACTTAGGTTCCTTCCATTTCTTGGCTATTGTAAATAATGCTGGAAAAACATAGGGGTGCATATGGCTTTATAAAACTGGGCTGCTGCATTTTAGCATAAATTACTAGGAGTAGGATTCCTGGGTCAAATGGTATTTCTATTTTGAGTATTTTGAGGTGTAGTGTAGAAGGGTTCCCCTTCTCCAAATCATTGCCAACATTTGTTTTTGTTTGTCTTTTGCATGTTAGCCATACTAACTGGTGTGAGGTGATATTTCATGGTGGTTTTAATTTGCATTTCTATGAAGATTAGGAATGTGGAGCATCTTTTCATGTGCCTGTTGGCCATCTGAATTTCTTCTTTGGAGAAGTGACTATTCAGCTCCTCTGCCCATTTTTAATTGGCTTATTTGCTTTTTGTCTGTTGAGGTGCATGAGCTCTTTTTATAATTTGGATGTCAATCCCTTATCGGATATGTCATTTATAAATATATTCTTCTATACTATAGGATGTCTTTTTATTCTATTGATAATGTCCTTTGCTGTAGAGAAGCTTTTTAGTGGGAAATACTTGTTCATTTTCGCTTTTGTTTCCCTTGCCAGGAGATATGTTCATAAAGAAGTTACTCATATCTATGTCCTGGAGATTTTTGCTTATGGTTTTTCCTAAGAGTTTTATGGTTTCATGACCTACATTCATGTCTTTGATCTATTTTGAGTTTACTTTTCTGTATGGGGTTAGACAATAATCCAGTTTCATTCTCTTACATGTAGCTGTCCAGTTTTTCCAATAGCAGCTGTTGAAGAGGCTGTCATTTCCCCATTGTTATATCCATGGCTCCTTTATCACACATTAATTGACCATATATGCTTGGGTTCATATCTGGACTCTAGACTGTTCCACTGGACTATGGGTCTGTTCTTGTGTTAGTACCAAATTGTCTTGATTACTGTGGATTTGAGGTAGAGCTTGAAGTCAGGGAGCATAATTCCCACTTTTGATTCTTCCTTCTCAGGACTGCTTTGGCTATTCTGGGTCTTTTGTGGTTCCATAGGAATTTTAGAATGAGTTTCTCTATTTCACTGAAGAATGCTGCGGTATTTTGAAAGGAATTGCATTGAATCTGTGGAAGGCTTTAGGCCATTTAGACAATATTAATTCTTCCTATCCATGAGCACAGGATGTGTTTCCATTTATTGGTATCTTCTTTAATTTCTCTCATGAGTGGTAGTTTTCAGGATATAGGTCTTTCACTTCCTAGGTAGGGTTAATTTTGCTATTTTATTATTCTTGATGCAACTGTGAATGGAATTGTTTTCCTGATTTCTCTTTCTGCTAGTTCATTGTTAGTACATAGGAATGACAGAGGTTTCTGCATATTAATTTTGTTTCCTGCAACTTTGCTGAATTCAGATATTAGATCTAGTAGTTTTGGAGTGGAGTATTTAGGGTTTCTTATGTACAATATCATGTCAACTGCAAACAGGGACAGTTTAACTTCTTTCTTGCCAATCTGGATGCCTTTTATTTCTTTGTGTTTGATTGCTCTGGCCAGGACCTCCAGTACTACGTTGAATAGAAGTGGGGAGAGTGGGCATCCATGTCTTGTTCCCGATCTTAAAGGAAAAGCTTTCAACTTCTTACTGTTAAGTAGAATGTTAGCTGTGGGTTTGTCATATAAATTATGTTGAGGTACTTGCCCTCTATACCCATTTTGTTGAGAGTTTTTATCATGAATGGATGTTGAATTTTGTTGAATTATTTCAGCATCTATGGAGATGATCATGTGGTTTTTTTCCTTCTTTTTGTTGATGTGTTGGATGGTTTTGATGGATTTTAGAATGCTGTCCCATCCTTGCATCCCTGGGATGAATCCCACTTGATCATGATGGATGATATTGTTGACGTATTTTTGAATTCTGTTTCATAATACTTTCTTGAATGTTTTTGCATCTATGTTCATCAGGGTTATTGGCCTGTAATATTCTTTTTTTGTGGTGTCTTTGCCTGGTTTTGGTGTTAGAGTGATGCTGGCCCTGGAGAATGAGTTCGGGAGTTTTCCCTCCTCTTCTACTTTTTGGAGAACTTTAAGGAGGATGGGTATTAAGTCCTCACTAAATGTTTGATAAAATTCAACAGTGAAAGGGTCCAGTCCTGGATTTTGTTCTTAGGTAGTTTATTGATTACCAATTCAATTTCTTTGCTGGTAATTGGTCTATTCAGATTTTCTATTTTTTTCCTGGGTCAGCCTTGGAAGGTTGTATTTTTCTAGAAAATTCTCCATTTCTTCTAGGTTATGCAGTTTGTTAGCATTCAGTTTTTTATAGTATTCTCTCATAATTCTATGTATTTCTGTGGTGTCCATAGTGATTTTTCCTTTCTCAGTTCTGATTCTGTTTATGTGTATAGACTTTTTTTCTTGATAAGTCTGGCTAGGAGTTTATCTATTTTGTCTATTTTCTTGAAGAACCAGCTCTTGCTTTCATTGATTCTTTCTGTTGTTTCATTCTTCTCAATTTTACTTAATTCTGCTCTAATCTTTATTATGTCCCTCCTTCTACTGACTTTGGGCCTCATTTGTTCTTCTGTTTCTAGTTCCATTAATTGTGAGTTTAGACTGTTCATTTGGGATTGTTCTTCTTTCATGAGGTAGGCCTGTATTGCAATATATTTCCATCTTACCATGGCCATTGCTGCGTTCCACAGATTTGGCAGTGTTGAATTTTTGTTGTCATTTGTCTCCATATATTGCTTGATCTCTGTTTTTATTTGGTCCTTAATCCACTGACTATTAAGGAGCATGTTATTAAACCTCCATGTGTTTGTGGGTTTTTTTCATTTTCTTTGAGTAATATATTTCCAATTTCACACCTTTGTCATCTGAGAAACTGGTTGGTATAATTTCAATCTTTATGAATTTACTGAGGTTCTTTTTGTGGCCTAGTATATGATCTATTCTTGAAAATGTTCCATGTGCATTTGAGAAGAATGTGTATCCTTTTGCTTTTGGATGTAGTGTTCTGCAGATGTCCATTAGGTCCATCTGTTCTAACACATTGTTCATTGCCTCTGTCTCTTTATTTATTTTGTTCTGCTTGATATATCCTTTGGAGTGAGTGGTGTGTTGAAGTCTCCTAAAATGAATGCATTGCATTCTGTTTCCCCCTTTAATTCTGTTAGTAGTTGTTTCACATATGTAGGTGTGATCCTCTGTTGGGTGCATAGAAATTTATAGTAGTTATATCCTCTTCTTGGACTGACCCTTTTATCATTATGTAATGTCCTTCTTTGTCTCTTGTGACTTTCTATGTTTTGAAGTCTATTTTGTCTGATACAAGTACTGCAACTCCTACTTTTTTCTCCCTATTAGTTGAATGACAAATCTTTTTCCATCCCTTTACTTTCAGTCTGTGTATGTCTTTGGGTTTGAAGTGTGTCTCTTGTAGGCAGCATATAGATGGGCCTTGTTTTTTTTATTCATTCAGTGACTCCACATCTTTTGATTGGTGCATTCAGAGGATTTACATTTAGGGTGATTATCGATAGGTATGTACTTAATGCCACTGAAAGCTTTAGATTTGTGGTTTCCAAAAGGTTCACGGGTAATTCCCTTACTGTCTAACAGTCAAATTTAACTTACTTCATATGCAACTACAAACACAACATAAAGATTCTTTTTTTTCCTCCTTTTTTCTCTTCCTCCATTTTTGTATGTTATGAATCATGTTCCGTACTCTTTGTCTATCTCTCGGGTGACATCTACTTAGTATTAGGAATAATTCCATTTATAGAAGTCCGTTCAAAATACACTGTAGAGGTGGTTTTGGGGAGGTAATTCTCTCCACTTTTTCTTATCTGGAAATCATTTAATCCCTCCTTCAAATTTATATGATAACTTTGCCAGGTAGAGTATTCTTCATTAGAGGACTTTCCCTTCTTTTTCATTGCATTAAATATAACATGCCACTCCCTTTTGGTCTGTAAGGTTTTCTTTTGAGAAATCTGCTGATAGCCTGATGGGTTTTCCTATGTGTGTGAACTTTTTTCTCTCTCTAGCTCCTTTTCAAGGTCTGTCTTTATCCATGATCTTTGCCATTTTCATTATTATATGTCTTGATGTTTTCCATGGGTGCCTTGTGTTGGGAGATTTGTGCATCTTAATGGCTTGAGAGACTATCTCCTTCCCCAGATTGGGGAAGTTTTCTGGAATTACTTCCTCAATGACACTTTCAAACCCTTTCTCTCTCTTCTTCTTCTTCTGATACACCTATAATGTTAATATTGTTCCATTTCAATTGGTCACACAGTTCTCTCAATATTCTTTCATTCTTAGAGATCCTTTTTTCTCTCTGTTCCTCTGCTTCTTTATATTCCTCTTCTCTAATTTCTATTCTATATCTCATCTCTTCTACTACATTTAATCTGCTTTTAAATTCCTCCATTGTATATTTCATTTCATATGTGGTATTTCCTTTTTTTATAATTACTTTGGCATTATTAATCTACAATTAAATGTGCAATATTATGGTTATTAAACTACCCACGTCATCAGGTCCCCCCCACCAATCCATTGCAGTCACTGTGCATCAGCGTAGTTAGATGCTATAGAATCACTACTTGTCTTCTCTGAGTTGTATGGCCCTCCCGGTGCCCCCCCCAAATTACATCTGCTAATCTTAATGCTCCTTTTTCCCCCTTATCCCGCCCTTCCCTCCCATCGTACCCAGTTCCTTTCCCTTTGGTAACTATTAGTCCGTACTTGGGTTCTGTGAGTCTTCTGCTGGTTTGTTCCTTCAGTATTTTTTCTTTGTTCTTTTACTCCACATATGAGTGAAATCATTTGATACTTGTCTTTTTCGGCTTGGCTTATTTCACTGAGCATAATACCCTCTAGCTCCATCCATGTTGTTGCAAATGGTAGGATTTGTTTTCTTCTTATGGCTGAATAATATTCCATTGTGTATATGTACCCCATCTTCTTTATCCATTCATCTACTGATGGACACTTAGGTTGCTTCCATTTCTTGGCTATTGTCAATAGTGTTGCAATAAACATAGGGGTGCATATGTCTTTTTCAAAATGTGCTTCTGCAGTCTTAGGGTATATTCCTAGGAGTGGAAATCCTGGGTTAAAAAGTATTTCTATTTTGAGTTTTCTGAGTAACCTCCACATTGCTTTCCACAATGGTTGAACTAATTTGCATTTCCCCCAACAGTGTAGGAGGGTTCCCTTTTCTCCACATCCTTGCCAACATTTGTTATTGTTTGTGTTTTGGATGTTGGCCATCCTCACTGGTGTGAGGTGATATCACATTGTGGTTTCTATCTGCATTTCTCTGATGATTAGCGATGTGGAGCATCTTTTCATGTCTCTGCTGGCCATTTGAATTTCTTCTTTAGAGAATTTCTATTCAAATCCTCTGCCCATTTCTTAATTGGATTATTGCTTTTTGTTTGTTAAGGTGTGTGACTTCTTTATATATTTTGGATGTCAAACCCTTATTGGATACATCATTTATGAATATATTCTCCCATACTGGAGTATCTCTTTTTGTTCTCCTGATGGTGTCCTTTGCTGTACAGAAGCTTTTCAGCTTGATATAGTCCCACTTGTTCATTTTTGCTTTTGTTCCCCTTGCCCGGAGAGATATGTTCATGAAGAAGTCGCTCATGTTTATGTCCAAGACATTTTTGCCCATGTTTTTTTCTAAGAGTTTTATTGTTTCAAGACTACATTCAGGTCTTTGATCCACCTTGAGTTTACCTTTGTGTATGGGGCTAGACAGTAGTCCAGTTTCATTCTCTTACATGTAACTGTCCAGTTTTTCCAACACCAGCTGCTGAAGAGGCTGTCATCTCCCCATTGTATACCCTCGCTCCTTTATCAAATATTAATTGACCGTATATATTTGGGTTAATGTTTGGATTTTCTATTCTGTTCCACTGGTCTGTGGGTCTGTTTTTGTGCCAATACCAAATTGTCTTGATTACTGTGGCTTTGTAGTAGAGCTTGAAGTCAGGGAGTGTAATTCCCCCTGTTTGATTCCTCCTTCTCAGGATTGCTTTGGCTATTCGGGGTCTTTTGTGGTTCCAGATGAATTTTAGAATTATTTGTTCCAGTTCATTGAAGAAAGCTGTTGGTAGTTTGATAGGGATTGCATTGAATCTGTAGATTGCTTTAGGTAGTATAGCCATTTTGACAATATTGATTCTTCCTAGCCAAGAGCAAGGGATGGATTTCCATTTGTTAGTGTCCTCTTTAATTTCTCTTAGGAGTGTCTTGTAGTTTTCAGAGTACAGGTTTATTCCTAGGTATTTTATTCTTTTTGATGCAAGTGTGAATGGAATTGTTTTTCTGATTTCTCTTTCTGTGAGTTCATCATTAGGGTATAGGAAAGGAACAGATTTCTGTGTGTTAATTTTGTATCCTGCCACTTTACTGAATTCAGATGTTAGTTCTAGTAGTTTTGGAGTAGATTCTTTAGGATTTTTTATGTGCAGTATCATGTCATCCGCAAATAGTGACAATTTGACTTCTTCTTTACCAATCTGGATGCCTTGGATGTCTTTGTTTTGTCTGATTGCTGTGGCTAGGACCTCCAGTACTATGCTGAATAACAGTGGAGAGAGTGGGCATCCCTGTCTTATTCCCGATCTTAGATGAAAAGCTTTCAGTTTCTCACTGTTAAGAATGATGTTAGTTATGGATTTGTAATATATGGCCTTTATGATGTTGAGGTACTTTTCTATACCCATTTTGTTGAGAGTTTTAATCATGAATGGATGTTGAATTTTGTCAAATGCTTTTTCAGCATCTATGCAGATGATCATGTGGTTTTTGTTCTTCTTTTTGTTGATGTGGTGGATGATGTTAAGGATTTTCGAATGTTCTACCATCCTTGCATCCCTGGGATGAATCCCACCTGATCATGGTGTAGGACACTCTTGTTATATTTTTGAATTCGGTTTGCTAATATTGCTGAGTATTGTTGCACCTACGTTCGTCAGGAATATTGGTCAGTAATTTTGTTTTTTAGTGAGGCCTTTTCTAGGTTTTGGTATTAGAGTGATGCTGGCTTCATAGAATGAGTTTGGAAAAATTCCCTCCTCTTCTATGTTTTGGAAAACTTCACGGAGAATTGGTGTTATTTCTCCTCTATATGTCTGCTAGAATTCAGAGGTGAATCCATCAGGCCCGGGGATTTTGGTCTTGGGTAGTTTTTTCATTACCAATTCGATTTTGTCGCTGGTGATTGGTCTGTTTAGTTTTTCTGTGTCTTGCTTGGTCAGGCTTGGAAGGTTGTATTTTTCTAAGAAGTTGTCCATTTCTTCTATGTTTTCCAGCTTGTTAGTATATAGATTCTCATAATATTTTCTAATGATTCTTTGTATTTCTGTGGGTTCCGTCGTGATTTTTCCTTTCTTATTTCTGGTTCAGTTTATGTGTGTAGATTCTCTTTTTCTCTTAATGTGTCTGGCTAGGGGTTTATCTATTTTGTTTATTTTTTCAAGGAACCAGCTCCTGGTTATATTGATTTTTTTCTATTCTTTTATTCTTCTCAATTTTATTTATTTGTTCTCTGATCCCTCCTTCTGGTGACTTTGGGCCTCATTTGTTCTTTTTTTGCCATTTCAGCAACTGTGTCTTTACGCTATTCATTTGGGTATGTTTTTCCTTCTTTAAATAGGCCTGGATTGCAATATACTTTCCTCTTAGAACTGCCTTTCCTGCATCCCACAGAAGTTGTAGCTTTGTGTTTTTGTTGTCTTTAGTCTCCACATATTCTTTCATTTCTGTTTAGATTTGGTCGTTAACACATTGATTAATTAGGAGAATGTTGTAAAGTCTCCATCTATTTGTGAGCCTTTTTGATTTCCTTCTAAAATTTATTTCCAGTTTCATACCTTTGTGATATGTGCAGTTGGTTGGTAGAATTTCAATATTTTTGAAATTACTGAGGTTCTTTTTGTGGCCTCGTATGTGGTCTATTCTGGAAAATGTTCCATATGCACTTGAGAAGAATGTGTATCCTGTTGCTTTTGGGTGTAGAGTTCTGTAGATGTCTGTTAGGTCCATCTGTTCTAGTGTGTTGTTCAGTGCTTCTGTGTCTTTACTTATTTTCTGTCTGGTTGATCTGTCCTTTGGAGTGAGTGGTGTGTTGAAGTCTCCTAAGATGGCTGCATTGCTCTCTATTTCCTCCTTTAATTCTGTTAGTATTTGTTTCACATATGCCAGCGCTCCTGTGTTGGGTGCATATATATTTATAATGGTTATATCTTCCTGTTGGACTGACCCCTTTATCATTATGTAATGTCCTTCTTTATCTCTTGCTACTTTCTGTTTTGAAGTCTATTTTGTCTGATACAACCTGCAACACCTGCTTTTTTCTCTTTGTTGTTTGCATGAAATATCTTTTTCCATCCCTTCACTTTTAGTCTGGGGATATATTTGCATTTAAGGTGACTTTTTGGAAGCAGCGTATAGATGGGTCTTGCTTTTTTATCCATTCTGCTACTCTGTGTCTTTTGATTGGTGCATTCAGTCCATTTATGCTTAGGGTGATTATCGATAGATATGTACTTATTGCCATTGCTGGCTTTAGATTCGTGGTTACCAAAGGTTCAAGGGTTGCTTCTTTACTAACAATCTAACTTAACTTTCTTGTTAAGTTATTGTAAACACCATCTGATGTTTCTTTATTTCTCTCCCTCCTTATTCCTCCTCCTCCATTCTTTATGTACTATGTGTTTTATTCTTTGCCTTTAGTTAGTATTTGGATGGTCTGCTTTCTTTGCTATGATTTTATTTTCTCTGGGGACATCTTTTTAGCCTTAGGAGTGCTTCAATCTAGAGCAGACCATTTAAGATATCCTGTAGTGGTGGTTTATGAGAGGCAAACTCTCAACTTTCGCTTGTCTCGAAATTGTTTAATCCCAGTGTCATATTTAAATAATAATCATGCTGGATACAGTATTCTTGTTTGGAGGCCCTTCTGTTTCATAACGTTAAATATATCATGCCATTCTCTTCTGGCCTGTAAATTTCTTTGTAGGTGGTGTTTTTTCTCTCTCCAGCTGCCTTTAATACTCTGTCCTTATCTTTGATCTTTGCCATGTTAATTAACATGTGTCTTGGGGTTGTCTTCCTTGTGTCCCTTGTGTTGGGAGATCTGTGTGCTTCCATGGACTGCGAGACTATTTCCTTCCCCAACATGGGGAAATTTTCAGCAATTATCTCTTCAGAGATACTTTTTCTCTGTCTTCTTCCTCTGGTACTCCTATAATGCAAATATTGTTCTGTTTGGATTGGTCACACAGTTCTCTTAATATTCTTTCATTCCTAGAGATCCTTTTATCTCTCTCTGCTTCAGCTTCTCTGTATTCCTGTTCCCTGATTTCTATTCCATTAACGTTTCTTGCATCTCATCCAGTCTGCTGTTAAACCCGTCAAATGATTGTCTGATTTCTGCATTGTCTTTCCTCACTTCCCTCACTCCCTCAGCTCTTGCACATTTCTCTGTAGATCCATCAATATGGTTATGACTTTTATTCTGAAATCTTTTTCAGGAAGATTGTGCATTTCCATCCCTTCAGGCTCCCTCTCTGGGGTTGTCTAGTTGATCTTAGTTTGAACCATATTCCTCTGTCTTTTCATGGCTATAGAGTTGGCGCTGGTAAGTGCCCTGTATGTCAGCTGGGCTCTTTAAGACTTTATAAAGAAAAGAAGAGAAAAAAAGAAAGAAAGAACGAAAATGAAAAAAAAAGAAAGAAGAAAAAACAAGAGAAAACAAAAAAACGGAAACAAACAAGGAACACAAAAATGCCCACCGGGAGTAGATTCTTTGGGGATGCTGTAGGTGGCACTGTTGCTCTACTATTCCGCAGCTGCAGCCGCACCGCTCGTCAGGGTCCTTTATAGCTCTGGCCGGGATGGCAACAAGTAGGAGGCTGTTGATCTCTGTGGGAAGTCCAAGTTCGGCCACCCTTTCCCAGTTTCCAGCTAAAGGGTCCGAAACTCCTCAGGACTCCCAGCCTGCTGGGCTGAGTGTGCCAGGATGATCCAGTTCCTCCACTGGGCTCCCGTCTCTTTAAGTCCGCTTAAAAAAGTGCTCACTTTTCTTTTTTTTTTTTTTTCTTTTTTTCTTCCCAGGCGCTGGCTGCAAGGACCCAGGGTGTTCCTCACTCAGATCCTGCACCCTCTTCTCTCCAATCTCTGCTGCACTGCGTGATGTGTGTCAGCACTCCCCGCGCAGATCACCAGGCCTGGTTATTTTGCGGGC
The DNA here is from genome assembly GCA_032199065.1 of Smutsia gigantea. Classification (NCBI taxonomy): domain Eukaryota; kingdom Metazoa; phylum Chordata; class Mammalia; order Pholidota; family Manidae; genus Smutsia; species Smutsia gigantea. The sequence goes on along the minus strand of JAVSCE010000496.1, from coordinate 1,349 downwards.
CTCCCTCCCGCCTCTGAATCCTCTCCTCCCACTGGTTCACTGGGGTGGGGGAATGCTTGTGTCCCGCCGGGTCGTGGCTCTGTATCTTAACCGCCTCGTGGGGTGCCGAGTCCTCTCAGGTGTAGCTGCAGGCTATGTGCTGTCCTTTATCTTCTGGTCTCTTTTTTAGGAATAGTTGTACTTGTTGTATTTTCATAAATACATATGGTTTTGGGAGGAGATTTCTGCTGCCCTGCTCACACCGCCATCTTCCCAGAAGTATATATGGTATTTCTTAATGATTGAATTTCCATCTTAAATTCATTCATGAGTTCTTGAGTATTTTTCTGTACATCCATAATCATGTTTATGATTTTTATTTTGAACTCTGTTTCAGGAAGATTGGTGAGTTTAGTTTCATTTGGCCCTTTTTCTGGGGTTTGTGATATTTTTGTCTGTACCACATTCTTCTGACATTTCATTATTCTGTGTGGTGTCCTCTATTGCTCATAAGCTCTAGTCTCTGGAGCTGCTCAGCCCCTAGAGTGACTTTGGGGGTTGTAGGGGAGCAGAGCTGGTGCCTGGGGGAGGAAAGATCTGTTTCCTGGCTCCTGTCTTCCCTGCCTGTCTCCAGTATCACAGCCAGTTGGCCAAGCACTCAGGTGTAAGCCTCTGTCCTTTGTGTCTCTTATCTGTTGTACGTTTGACCTCTCTCTGGCTGGCCTGATTCCAGAGCAGTGACTGCTGATTTATTAGCCAGTGCTGTCAGGCCAGGTGGAAGTCTCAGCAGGCTTTATATCACAGTGGGGGGCCTCAGAGATGAATAGCCAGTCAGGGGATAGAATGCCTGAGCTCCCCAAAGTTCCCAATCTGCCGGACAGAGTGTGCCCCAACAACCTTGTCCCCTATCGCTTGTCCTGCGCAGCAAGCTCTTTGCAAACCCCACACCTTCAGCAGCCCTCTTGTTGCTAGGAAGCCTCTCAGAACGCCTGCCTTTCTCTTATCTCAGATCCTGGGTGTGGATCCCATCCTCCACAAACAGCCTTAATCTGTCTCTCAAGCACTGTGCCTATCCCAGCTCCCCATCCTCCAGAGCACCACACAATGTAGATTTTCTGCTTGCAAAGCAGATTCCCAGGGCTAGGTGTTCAGCAGTCCCAGGATTCCACACCATCCCCTTCTTGGTTTCTCTTCCTCCCACCATGAGCTGGGGTGGGGGAAGGGCTTGGGTCCTGCCAGATCAAGGCTTTCATATGTTACCCTGTTTGTGATGTCTGTATGCAGTCTTGTTCAGCCTTCTTTCCTTTTGCTGTTTTAGGATTAGTTGTATTAACTATATTTTCACACTATCTGTGGTTTTGGGAGGAGTA
>JAVSCE010000495.1:0-123242 GCA_032199065.1 Smutsia gigantea | reverse complement strand
CCCTTGAGTTTCCTGTTCCCTGTATTTCATGCTTGTTTTTCTCCATCCTCTCTCTTGGTCATGTCCTTGTTTTTGCTTGGTTTATTTACTTGTTTGGGTTGAACCATCCTCCAGGGGATCTCCCTGAGAAAGGCTGAATAGGAGATTATAATGTTTTATTTTAATTACTGTGCTTTTATAATGTCTTGATATCTTATAAAGCAAGCCTACACTCCCAGCCTGAACTTCCTCCTCTTCAAAATTATCATGGCCCTTCCTGGCACTTCATTTTTCCATTACTTTCCATAGGTTTCCATTCTTTTATGTATCAGTCAACAAATATTTGTGGACCACCAGCGCAGCCACTTTTCTAGGCTCTTGATACAGCAAAAAAGGCAAACACATTTCCTGGTTTCATGGAGCTTACATTCAAGTGGGGAAGATGGACAATGAACATATAAAAAAAATAAAAATATAATGTAATGTCAGGGGAAAAAAGCAGAATCAAGGGATTCCGAGTGATAGAGGTTGGAGGGTAGGTGCTGTTTTACTGAGGAAAAGCCTCTCCGTGGGGGTGACACCTGGGCAGAAGCCTGAAGGAAGCATGGGACAAACCACGGGAAAATGTGCAATGCCAGATGCAGGGACTGCATGTCAAGGCGCTGAGATTTGAGAAACAGTACGAAGGTCGGTATAAATAGGAGTTAGGAAGAGGGAGAGAATGAGATAGAGTCAAAAAGGGAGGTAGCCCAGGTCATATAGGGCCTTTGGAGTTTATCCAGGGTGTGAGGTGTGATGTGAATCCAGTGGAAGTTTGGAGCAGTGGAAGGACAGCTTCTGATTTTTAAACTAAATTTATTCTGAAATAATTTTAGATTTACAGAAGAACTGTAAGGATAGTAGAGCGAATTCCTGTACACTCTCTGCTCAGTTTCCAGCCCAGCTTTCCTCTCACATTTGAGGAATTAAGAGGCACACAGGAGTTGCTGTGTGATGAGGACATGGTGACCCAAGAGACAGTGGAAGAATTCCTGCTCATATAGGTCAGGATCTGCAGGTGGCTCTCAAGGCTCTACCTACCTCCCACCCATGTTTAGTTTGCCCACATTCCCAACAGGAAGGGCTCACCCCTCAGCAGTGTTCACTCCTGCCTGCTGTGTTCAGGGGCTTTTGTTTCCGAACTCTCTTCCCACAGCCCCAAGGTGTTGAGATTCAGAAAAGGAAAATTCCCTGTCATGAACCATCAGGAATCTGGTTGGTGGCACCTGGGAAAAGTATGTTCTCCTGCTGTGCGGTTGAAGGCCGAATGCCAACCTGGGACTCCGGACGTCCTCCCTCCTTCCCTCCCTCTCCCCACCTTCCGGGGATTCCCGCGCTCAGTGGGATCCTGTCTGCCTTCCGCCGCTGTGGGGACAGTGGGAGGGCTCAGCAAGTCGGGTGCAGTCTAGCTGCCTCCCCGCTGGTAAAGCAGGGCGCATCCACGGTGCACTGGCAGAGGGTTCGCGGGGATGGGAGGAGGCATTTCCTTTTCTAGTCTCCATAAGCTCCAGCATCCCACAGCTTACATGAGTTGAATTCTTAGCTTTCCTGCCTTTTGTCAATCATGAACATTTAGGGTTCTCTTCTCCCTTATTCTGGTAGAAGAAGGGGAGACAGGAACAGCCGGCAGAAGGAAACCCTGTATTCCACAAGTACAAAAACCTAAAAAATGCCTCTCACCAAGATGAAGTGATGAGAAAATATGCAAAACTTTGGGGCAGAATTCTCTTTAGGGGAGGAAATAGTATCTTGCAAAACAGCATGATAAACCATTTGTCACGGAAAGGGTAGCTCTCGGAGTATGGCTTGAGTAGGCTAAGACAGAGATAGACATTTGAATGTCTCTGAGCAAGAATTTCAGAGACCTAGTGGGAGGCATTTAAGAAGAGAGAGAGGAGCTGTGAAGGAAAAGGGGGCCCAGATTCATGACCGCATGCTGGAGGCTAGGTAGGAGTGATAACTTACCAGGGAGCCTAGCTGAAGAGCGCTGAAGAGCAGGGCTGTCTAGTATTCTCCTCCAAATTATCTGCTACACTGGATGGCAATGTAAACCCTGCACTAAGTCCTTGAGTCCTCGGCAAAACCTACTGTGTGAGTGTGCACATGGTATTAGTTGCAAATAAAGGAAAAGGAGCTGCTACTGCTCTCTGCTGCCTCTGCAAAGCTCTCCTCAGCCTTCCCGGTCATGAGGAGAGAGGGGAGGGAGGAAGCAGTGATTTGTATCATGCCCCATTCTCTCACTCCATATTATTTTTTTCCATATTCATTTTAACAGATTTACACTTATTAAAAGAAAAAGTTTGTTCAAGTCGCCATTTTTTTTCATAATTTGGTAGGGAAGCAGTTGAAGCTCTCTCAATCAGGAAATAGTAAGTTTTCTGATCTGATAGTAGGACCTACCAAAAAGGGAGAAGGGATTAGACTTGAGTGATGAATTTCCATCAGGAAAAGGCCAGTTAGAGAGGAGAAATAAGGAGACAGCCGCTTGGTTTAAAGGAATTAAAATGAGAAATGGATTTTGATTTGAGTGTAATGAGGCTGCTGTAAAGGTTGGCGTTAGGTCTGGGCTAACCTGACATTTTAAGAAAAATATCTGGGAAGAGAATCAGCAGCAGAGTAGATGCAGGCTTACTGGGTTCAGTGGGGCCTCCACCATTGGGGAGATCAAAGACAGGCTACAAAAGACTAGGATGTTTGATGGCCATTGGACAGTAATAACCAGAGAGGAGGGAACCACAAAAACTAATCTAATCGTGCATTGTGGAATGCATTAATGTTTAGAAGATCACTGGGCAGGAATGTGGGTGGGATTGTGATAAACTAGTAAATTAGGAAGGTTTTTCACAGACTTGGCTTCACAGCACAGGTACCTAAATTCCTGGACCATGAACTCTTTAGACAGTATTGGGCTGGAGAGGTAAGTGCCGGTGGGATTTTTTCTTTGAGACTTTGGAACCCAGATGAGATGGAGATACCTCCCTGCATGTATGCCTACAAGGCTCAGTGGAACAGCCTTACCCTTCGTGGGGAGAAGGAACTATTCTTGATTTCCTGAGTCACAGGATCCTTGGAGTATGCTCCCTTAAGGTCCCAGTGAAGGGACTCTGGCTGCTTCTATTTCCCTCCCTCTAGAATTTCCAGTGACAGTGGGGGGCAGTGACGACAGGAGGGAAGGAGAAGCCTGGTGACTGCAACCTGTCTGTAGCAACACCAGAGGGAGTGGGGAAAGGTTTATTCCATAATAATTAGGTACAAAAAAGGCACTTAACTATATTTTCAAAAATTAGATTTAGATTTGTTTCTAAGTCCTATTCATCAGGATTTTGAGTCATTCTATCTCTATCATGTATTTTTGGTGGGAAGGAGGTGGGAAGAGGAGGAAGGGTTCCAAGTTCCTAAGATCATTCAAGAGTTTTGGGGGTTAAAATATATGCTACCCAGAAAATTTGGAGGAAGGTTGTATCAGCTTCCTGTGGCTGCTTAACCAATTAACACAAACTTGGTGGCTTCAGACAAAAGCGATTTATTCTCTCCCAGTTCTTGTAGCCAGAAGCCCTAAAGCAAACGTGTCATGGGGCCACATTTCCACTGAAGGCTCTAGCGGAGAATCCTTCCTTGCCCCTTCCGGCTTCCTTGACATTCCTCGGCTTGTAGCTGCCTCACTCAGTCTCTCCCTCTGTCTTTATATCACCTTCTCTTCTGTGTCCTACGCTTTTCTGTCTTACCTTCTCTTTTTCTTACCAGGATGCCTGTGATGGTATTTAGGACCCACCAAGATCATCTAGAATTATCTTCTCATATCAAGACCCTTAACTACATCTGCAAAGACCCTTTTCCCAGTTAAGGTGACAGTCACAGGGTCCAGGGATTTGAAATGGATTCCTTTATGGGAGCCATTTTTCAGCCTGCCACAAGGACCTTCTGGGCTCCAGCCTGCTTTTGCACTACTGAAATGCAACATTGTCCCAGAGCATGTGGTCCTATTCAAATCTGGGCACAGAGATCTTTGGAGGAGGCTCCCAAGCCTTGTGTTTAGTGTCCTGTCATTCCAGGTCCCTTCTAGTCAAGAAAACTCCATCCCTTCCCCTCCTCTGTCTCAGAGAAGATCTTTCTGTGGGCCCTAGTCTCCGTCCTCCCCCCCAGTTTACTCCTCCAAAATATGGGTGAGACTCCCAAGCAGGCTGACTTTTGTCTGGCCACAGACGCCTAACCTGGAGGGCTTGCATGGGCTGATGAGGTCTGCCAAGAAAGATGTGAACTAAGAAGTGCTAGAAAAAGATTGGGTTATCGAAAGACTAAAATACACAGCGATAACACTGTAGCCTACTGATGCTTGAAGTTGCTGGAAAACAAGCTAGCATGGATAGTAATTACTCACGATGGATTAATGGGAACAATAGCAGGAAGTTAATAATAATAATAGTAATGATAATAGCATCTACCAGATGTTGACCGTTAATTACTATACATTACACTAAGCACTTTATAGGCATGTTCTCAGTTTATCATCAAACTTACCATTTTGCAGAAGAGAAAACTAAGTCTCTAATTCTCTGCAGAAAGATTGAGTAATTTAGTCAATATTAGAAGACAGACTAAGGATTGTCACTTAGGTTTGTGTAGGTCTATAGATTGTACTTCTTGGCTAAATATAAAGGAAATTGCTTTCCTATGAAAGCCATTGTTTTGTTTAGAACGTGTAGCTGACTAATCTAAATATTTTTCTTCTTGTCTTGATAGTTTCCAGGAGCCTGGGAAGCCTTTCAATGGTGAGACACGGATATACCGCGCCCAGTATTCCCACTGAAGCCCTGGACATACCACTTTTGCATCATGAGAGTTCCAACTCCTCTGGGCAGTCAAATCTCCTGAATTGTCGAGGCAAGTAGAAGCCACATCTTATAGAACTTCTAGAAAATACTATGGGCTCTGCAAGCATCACTTTTCGTTATCAGTAAGCAAAGTATAAAAGTCCTCTTATGGACTTAAATTATTTTATTCAAGAATAAAATAATACTAATACCAATTAAGAAATATCATTACTGAGAAATTACTCACCAATGCCATGTGGTTGAGGTTCTGGAATTTAACTGAGTGGTCTTGTGTCTAGCCTGGCCTCTGAGATGCTCTTGTGGCAGAGCTGAGCTTCGGGCTTGTCTCAGGGCCTTAGCCCACAGAAAACGCTTCTCTTACAGAGTAAGGAGGGAGAACGGGGACCCCAAGTGATCTTTGTGTAAGTTTCGTGAGGCTGGACAAGTAGGGCTGTTAAGGTTTTAATTTCTCATTGAAAGACAAATGTTTTTTATCTGAGTTGGTGACCTAGAGAGACATGGAGGAGACACGTTTAGGTGTGTTTTAAAACAAGATTCCTGTGTCCAAAAATCAGTGAAGAACCTGAGGCCCTCCAGGCGCTCTGGAGAGCCCCGGTGCCGTCCTCCCACCTGACGACTACATGCGCTCCCCTTCAGACTGAAGGGGAGGATATTATGGGTGTGTTATCTCAGTTTCACATTTTAAAGAGATCAATAAGAGTGGAATAATCTCCGTTAAGATTTGTTTTTAAAAATCTGAAGAATACTTTTGGGTAGGAGACAAGTAAGTTGCAGCAGAACTGCCGTGGATCAACGACAAAGTATTAAAGATGATGTCAGGTTGCTGGAAAGAAAGAAAAGGAAACGGCAAAGGAGAACGTGTGGTGGGTTCCTGAGATCGTATTTTAGACTGTGGTCACGTATGTAAGTGTGTGTCTGCCAAAGCCTGGGAGAACCTACAGCGGATGTCGGTATGGCCTCATACTTGTTCAGTGGTGGGAAGAGGGTTGCTTTTCTTTTTCTTCTTTGTTCTTTCTCTGTTTCCCAGCTTTTCTAAAATAGACATGTACATTTCTAAACACTTCTAAAATGGATATTTATAGTTAGAAAAAAAATAAGAAAATAAAATAAATAAGTTGCTCTCACTTCTGGGGTGTTTCCTATGCCTGCTTAGAGGCCATGATCCCCCGCAAGGGCCCAGAGCGGTAGAGGCGGTTTGGGGAAACCCATTTCCCGGAAGTAGGCGTTGGCTGTTCCGGTTGCACAGACTTCCTGGGCGACTCCGTCAGTTCTAATGGCGTCTCCACCTCCCACGCCGTACAGACAACCCATCTGCACCTCCTGTTGTCTCTGCATTCGAAATATATACCAAACCGGATCTCGTCTCACCTCTGTAATTCAGGAAGTGCTTCCCCAGACGATACGACAGTCTCCTAACGGGTGTGCCTGCTCCGCTGGTTGCCCTCTCACTTCACTGTCCACATGTGCCGAAGCGCAGTGAACCCTCCCAGATGGAAGCCTGACCATGGCACTCTTGCTCAAGCCCCCCCAGTGGTCCTCCCTGAGACGTCCAAGGCCTTGCATCCACTCTGACTGCACCCCTCTCCTCCCTCCCCCCTCTCCCCTCCCCCCTCCACTTCTGGCCTCCTCGATCCCAGAAAGCCCAGGGCGCCCCTGTCTTTGCATTTGTCTTTTTCCAGGTTAGGAACCTTTTCCTTCACCTACCCACACGGCTCCACCTTTTATCCTTCAGGTTTACACATGCTTCAAGGTCACTTGATTAGGGGAGCTCATCACAGAAAACAGGACCTCCAATTTCTGTCTCCCTCTCTGCTCTCTTTTTCTTCAGAACAGCTCTCCTGTGTGGAGCCCAGTGCCTGGCACATCAGGCTCAGTATAATGTTTTTGATTAAATGAATGAATGGGTAAGTAACCTACAGTCACTATTAATGCTAAACGGCCTCGAACTTGCACTTTTGTTTTCCCTAGAGAAATACCAGAGTATAATTATCCTCCACCATTGAAAACAGAGAAATAAATTCTGAGTCCTTTAGTTCCGGGGACGACTTTTACCTAAATGACCTAGAAAACTGATATCAAACTGTATTTTGACCCAAATATAACAAGAACTACTTCAAATTCCTTCCTCATTTTGTCAGAGACAGCCACGCCCTAGTTTGCTAAGATAAATTAGATTTTAGCCAAATACAGTCAAGGATCACTGGCCTAACTAATGATAAGTAAATGAAGTTTCCATTTTATCTCTTTTTAAAATGAGACCTTAGATGTAACTCATAGTCTTCATGTACTTCAGACAACTGTTTATGCACACCAAATTCTTTAAACAGTTTTTTGTTTTAAGTCATCCAATTTATATACTAAATGCTTTGTCTAAATATCAAAAAAGCTCCTGATCCTGGTTTATGCATTGTGTATGTGACCTAATATGTATATGTGCATCTTCCCTATTTTGAGGGTATTTTCCTCAATTGTATTTGAAAAGAAGGGATTTGTCTCATGTCCTTCCTAAGTCACCTCCTTAGTAGCTATTTCTTTCCACCTCGTGCTCTCTTCTTCTAATCCAAGACAAAAATAAAATACAAAACATAAAAAAATTAACTGGAGAGAGAGTTCATGTTCATGGATTGGAAGACTGAATATTGTTGTCAGTTCTTCCACCTTTATCTATAGATTTCATGCCTAATCAAAATACCAGCAAGTTATTTTGTAGATTCTGACAAATTGTTTCTAAAGTTTATATGAGAAAGCAGAAGACCCATTTAGGATTACCAACACAATCCTGAAAAAGAAGGTAAAGTTAGAAGGTTGACACTACCTGGTTTCCAGACTTACTATAAAGCCACACTAATGATGACAGTATTGGTGAGAAAGAATAGACACACAGATCAATGGAACTGAATGAGAGCCCAGAAAAAGACCCACACAAATATAGTCAACTTATCTTTGACATAGGAGCAAAGGCAATGCAATGGAGAAAATTATTCTTTTCAATAACTGATGTTGTAGTAAATTCATGACCATATGCAAAAAGAAAAAAAAAGAACATAGGCACAGACTGTACAACTTTCATACAAAGTTCTCAAAATACATCTTAGATCTAAATACAAAATGAAAAGCTAAAGGAGTTGAAGAAGAAAACATAGGAAAAAATCTAGTAATCTTAGGTTTGGTGACAAATTTTTAGATACACATCAATTATGATCCACAGAAGAAAAAAGTTGATAAGTTGGACTTTATTAAAATTTGAAACTTCTCTGTAAAAGACACTGTTAAGTGATTAAAAAGACAAGACAACACTACTGGGAGAAAATATTTCCAAAACACATATCTGATAAGTGGCATATAGCCATACTATACAAGGAACTCATAAAACTCAGCAATTAGAAAATAAAGAACCCAACTTAAAAAAAAATGGGAAAAATATCTAAACAGACACCTCACCAAAGAAGATATATAGATGGAAAATAAGATATGAAAAGATGCTCAACATTATTTGTCATCAGGGAATTGCAAATTAAAACAAGATACTATTACATATTTATTAAAATGGCTAAAATAAGAAAAAATAACCTGACAATACCAAATACTGAAGTCTGTCTTAATTTTGTTTCTGAGAATAATTGTATATCCTTTTGAGAAAGACAGGATATTTGCGCCACAGAAATAACCAGTAAAATTACTGAAGAATAAGAAAGAATTCTTACATATCAACAAGAAAAAGAAAAATAACCAGATACAGAAAAATCAGCAAAAACCATAAGCATAAATTTCACCTAAGACAAACTATGGCCAAAAAATACATAAAATGATGTTAAGCCTTGGGGGATTGTACAACATGAGCATAATTAGACACTTATGTTGTATATTTCTTAATTTTATAAAAATTAAGAAGCCTAAGAATTTAAGTATTAGAGATAAAGTGGTCATTGAGATCTACTATATATTCTCTTTGGAAATTAAAGTAGCCCAACCATTTTGGAAAATAATTTGGCATTATCTATCCTTTTTGAATATTTGCAAATTTGCAATTTTACTTCTAGGTATATACCCAATAGAACTTTTAGAGCTGGTGCATCTGGACACATATACAAGAATTTCATACAATTCCTGTTCTGTATGGTAAAAAAAAATGAAAACAACCCGATGTCCTTTGACAAGAGAAGAGATAAATAAATTGTGTTATATCTACACAATGAAATATCACATCCCAGTGAAATTAGGTTAACTCTAGCCACATGTGACAACCTGGATGAGTCTTAGCTATGCAATGTTAAATAACAAGCAAACTAAACAACATATTGCTTAGACGTACATATGTATAAGATTAAAAAAAGAAAAAAGGATAAGAATGAAGGCCACAAAACAAGGCGTTAACTTCCTGTAGGAACAAGCAGTGGCATGGATAGTGGAGGAGCACATAGGTTAGATGTATGTCACTGGTAAATTTTTAACTCTTGGGTGAGGTTGGCTTAGCAGCATTTGTTATGTCATAAAAATAACGAAAGTCAGAGGGGCATGTAAGGAAATGATGATTACTGGTCATGAGCCAAGGATTATACTTGGTACAGTTCCATGCAGTTGTAGTGCAAAACTAAACAAAACAAAAAGCTATGTGGATAACTTTTATGATAACAAAGACAAAACATCTAGCCTAATCATGGAAATAAGAGCTGAATTTGGGGAAAGCATGGAGGCATTCGCCCAGGCAAAGGGGTAGGTGCACAGCATTCCGGGAAGGCCTTTCTCCTCCTCTGGATTTCTCCTAAAGCCCCAGACGCCCCTAACTCCCCCACACCCTAGGCTCCCTACTCTGTGCTGGCGTCCCAGAGCCCATGGGGACATGCCCCCTGGCCCAGTGCCCTCGGTGCACCTCATCACATATTTGCTGTATTTCATTTTATTTCCACTTCTACATTTATAGATGATTTTAGTTCTGCCTCACAGGTTTATTAATTGTAATTTTCAGCGTGCATCACAATAAAGCAAAGTGGTGGAAGTAAGAAGGCTAAGGATCCAGCTTGCCAGCCCAAGTGTGCTCGATCTGGCCACTGTGTCACCCCATGTTTCTCACCCTAGTGCCCTTCGGTAAGAGAGTATCTGCTGTTTAGTAGCAAATGGCACATGATAAGGAATAGGGAGATTGGCAGTTTCAAAGGTGGTAATGCACGGGCTCCACCACATCAGGCCTGGGCTCCGCTTCCCTGTGCTGCTGGGCTTTCCCTTGCTGGGTGCCTGAGGGCAGCTGTAGCGCCCAGCACCAGGCCCTCAATGGCAACACCTAAGCAGAAAGCGGGAGGCTTTCCCCACGCGGGCATTCCCCTAAGTCAGGGAGGAATCGCTCCCTGTAGGCCAGCCACCATTCAGGGCCCTGGTTTCCTTCAGGTGTCAGGGGTCTAAATCAGCAATAAAGAAGGGATGGGATCTGCTCCTGTAGATCAGTCATGAGCCATCCATGATCATCAATCCTGATGCATAACGCCGCCTGCTACCTGCACACAAGTGGGGTTCAGCGAGCACAGAGCAGTATGAAAGGCAAAGCATGCACATACCTGATTGCACTGGGTTCTCACCACACCCAGGAAGGATGCACAGTAGCTGTTGTTCCCCCTCTTTGAAAGAGGGGGAGACAGAAGGATGAAGGTGGTGAGTGATTCACCCATGGTCTTGTGGTCTTGTAGCTTCTCAGAGCTGGAAATAGAACAGGGCTTCTGACATGAACTGTCTGATGCCTTCCCTACTATTTCGCCCCATGGGCACATTGCGGAGTAAGTGACAATCACAGCTGTGCATGGACTGTCTGTTCTGTACGACTTTCCTCTCTCAGACCATGCTCTGTGTGCTCCCCGCAGGTGCAGGGTGATGCTGCTGTTTTGAGCACAGGCAACTGCAGAGAAGGAGTGGGTGTGAAGCAAGATTTTTACACAGACACTTCTTGTGCAAAGTAAGTGATGCCCGAACAGAGGATATCTCACAACACAGGTGCAGACGGAAGCTGCAGCTGTGCGAAGGCTGCATCCAGCCCACGTGGAATCTGAGCCCTGCAAGGCATCTCAGGCAGTTCAGCTTCGTGTCAGAATTGGCACCTAGACGGGATCCAGCTCCTAGCTTACTCTTAATAACTTAAATCCAGTAAGATGGAGGTGATGGCTTTCAGGAAGCACTTGGGAACACACAGACAAGAGAAGCATTTGATTAGTTTTTAAAGCAGAGGACTGAGGCAGTGAGATCCCCCAGATTTACAGTCTGCAATCCTCCTGACACCTCTCTCGATCTAGTTCTCAGGTGTAGTCTGCAGCCTGGGAGTCAGCTGGGAAATTATCTGATGATGCGCACAGCAGTTGCTAGTGATGGTCTACATGGGAAAATTCTTCTTGAAAAGTAATTTGGGGTAAAAAAAAAACGGATTAAAGATGGTGGCGTGAGAGGTGAGACAGAGGCTTCCTCCAAAAATTGCATATAATAGGAAAACATAATTAATACAACTAATCCTGAAAGAGCAACAGGAAAGAAGACTGCGCCAGACTGTATACACCTGGAGACAAGAGCAGACCTCACAGAACAGGGTAACGTACCAAAGCTGTCCACCCCAGCTCACCAGCAGGAGGAAGAGAAACGGAGCAGGTAGGGACTCCGGAGATCTGCTCTAGGAGCACAAACCTACATTTCATGGTGCTTGCATGATACTCTCATGATTACGGGGTTGGAAAGCTAAGACAGGCAGAATTCCTGGAGAGACTGAGATTCCAGCCGCTTGTGGAAAGCAGGGATCCATATCTGGTTGCTCTGGAACAAAAGAAAGGCGGGCATTCTGAGGCTTCCTAACAAGGAAGCCCTTAGCAAGAGGGCTGCTAAAAGGGCAAGGATTGCACAGAGCTTACTGCTCAGGAGAGAGGACAGGTAGACGAAATTGTCCGGGTGCACTCTGCCCAGTAGATTGGGAGCTTTGCCATATAGACTCTCATACTTAAAGAGGAAAAAGAAATCTTCATCCTTAGATGATCTTCGCTGCTCCAGCTCCCTGGCTGGCTACACAGCTCCAAGGACCCCCTCCATGATATGCAGCCTACTCTGCCTTTTTCCAGGCCAGCCCCATCTGGCTCACAAACCAAAATACCATACCCTGGCATTAGCTCAGCTGCTCCAGAGGGAAGATCTCTCTACAGAAACTACAAACGCAAAGCACAGAGGCTTATACCTGTGTGCTCAGCCCACTGGTTCAGGCAGTGGAGACAGGCATAACAGCTGGGAAGCAGGAAACAGCTCTTTCCTCCCCCCAGGCACCAACCCCTGACATTGCTTCAGGGACTGAGCAGCTCTAAGGAGTAGAGCTTTGGGGCAATAGTGGGCACCATATACAAATATGAAATGCCAAGGGAACCTGGTTCAGAGTAAAATTATTAATACAACTCCAGAGAAAGATGTAAATTACATCGACCTCATGACTCTTCCTGAAAGGGAGTTCAAAATAAAAATCATTAACATGCTCATGGAGGTACAGAAAGATATTCAAGAACTCAGGAATGAACTCCGGTTGGAGATCCAATCATTGAAGAGCACAGTGGAGGGTATTAAAAGCAGCTTGGTAACGGTGGAATAGAAACTAGAGAAGAGGAGTACAAAGAAGCTGAGGCACAGAGAGAAAAAAGTATCTCTAACAATGAAAGAATATTGAGAGAACGGTGTGACCAATCCAAACGGAACAATATTTGCATTATATGGGTACCAGAAGACCAAGAGAGAGAAAAAGGGATAGAAAGTGTCTTTGAGGAGGTAATTGCTGAAAACATCCCCAATCTGGGGAAGGAGTGAGTCTCTCAGGCCATGGAGATGCAGAGATCTCCCAACATAAGGGACCAAAGGAAGACAACACCAAGACATATAGTAATTAAAATGGCAAAGATCAAGGATAAGGACAGACGATTAAAAGCAGCCAGAGAGAGAAATAAGATGACATCAAAGGAAAACCCATGAGGCTATCATCAGACTTCTCAGCAGAAACCTCACAGGCCAGAAGGGAGTGGCATGATGTATTTAATGCAATGAAGCAGAAGGGCCTTGAACCAAGAATACTTTATCCAGCAAGATTATCATTTAAATTTGAAGGAGGGATTAAACAATTTCCAGATAAGCAAAAGCTGAGAGAATTTAGCTCCCACAAACCATCTGTACAGTGTATTTTGGAGGGACTGCTATAGATGGAAGTGTTCCTAAGGTTTAATAGCTGTTACCAGAGGTAATAAAGCCACAGTAAAGAAAGTAGAGCAGATCATTAATAAGCAAATGCAAAATTAAATTAACTATCCCCAAAGTCAATCAAGGGATAGACAAAGAGTACAGAATATGATACCTAATATATAAAGAATGGAGGAGGAAGAAAAAGGGGAAGAAAAAAAAAAGAAACTTTAGATTGTGTTTGTAATAGCATATTAAGTGAGTTAAGTTAGACTCTTAGATAGTAAGGACGTTAATCTTGAACCTTTGGTAACCACGAATCTGAAGCCTGCAATGGCAATAAGTACATACCTATCGATAATCACCCTAAATGTAAATGGACTGAATGCACCAAAAGACATAGAGTCACTGAATGGATAAAAAAACAAGACCTATCTATATGCTGCCTACAAGAGACTCACTTCAAACCCGAAGACATACACAGACTAAAAGTGAAGGGATGGCAAAAGATATTTCATGCAACTAATAGGAAGAAAAATGCAGGAGTTGCAGTACTTCTATCAGATAAAGTAGACTTCTAAACAAAGAAAGTCACAATAGACAAGGACATTACATTATAATAAAATGGTCAATCCAACAAGAAGATATAACCATTATAAATATCTATGCGCCCAACACAGGAACACCTGCTTATGTGAAACAAATACTAACAAAATTAAAAGGAGAAATACAACGCAGTGCATTCATTCTAGGAGACTTCAACACTCCACTCACTCTGAAGGACACATCAACCAGACAGAAAATAAGTAAGGAGACAGAGGCACTGAACAACACAATAGAAGAGATGAACCTAACAGACATCTAAAGAACTCTACACCCAAAAGCAGTGGAATACACATTCTCCTCAAGTGCACATAGAACATTTTCAAGAATAGATCATATTCTAGGCCACAAAAAGAGCCTTGGTAAATTCAAAAAGATTGAAATTATACCAACCAGTTTCTCAGACCACAAAGGTATGAAACTAGAAATAAATTATGCAAAGAAAATGAAAAATCCCACAAACACATGGAGGCTTAACCACATCCTCCTAAATCACCAATGCATCAATTACCAATAAAAACAGAGATCAAGCAATATATGGAGACAAATGACAACAATAATTCAACACTGCAAAATCTGAGGGATGCAGCGAAGACCGTGCTAAGAGGAAAGTATATTGCAATACAGGCATACCTCAGGAAAGAAGAACAATCCCATATAAGCAGTCTAAACTCACAATTAACGAAACTAGAAAAACAAGAACAAATGAGGCCCAAAGTCAGTAGAAGGAGGGACATAATAAAGATTAGAGCAGAAATAAATAAAATAGAGAAGAATAAAACAATAGAAAGAATCAATGAAAGCAAGAGCTGGTTCTTTGAGAAAATAAACAAAATAGATAAACCCCTAGCCAGGCTTATCAAGAAAGAAAGAGAGTCTACTCACATAAAGAGAATCAGAAATGAGAAAGGAAAAAATCACTATGGATATCACAGAAATACAAAGAATTATTAGAGAGGACTATGAAAAATTATATGGTGACAAACTGGATAACCTAGAAGAAATGGACAACTTTCTAGAAAAATACAACCTTCCAAGGCTGACCCAGAAAGAAACAGAAAATGTCAACAGACCAATTACCAGCAATGAAATTGAACTGGTAATCAAAAACCTACCTAAGAACAAAACCCCTGTACCAGATGGCTTCACCGCTGAATTTTATCAAATATTTAGTGAAGACCTAATACCCACCCTCCTTAAAGATTTCCAAACAGTAGAAGAGGGAATAATTCCAAACTCATTCTATGGAGCCAGCATCACTCTAATACCAAAACCAGGCAAAGACACCACAAAAAAAAAATTACAGACCAATATCCCTGATGAACATAGATGCAAAAATACTCAGCAAAATATTAGCAAACTGAATTCAAAAATACATCAAAAAGACCATCCATCATGATCAAGTAGGATTTATTCCAGGGATGCAAGGATGGTACAACATTCGAAAATCCATCAACATCATCCACCACATCAACAAAAAGGACAAAAGCCACATGATCATCTCCAAAAATGCTGAAAAAGCATTTCACAAAATTCAACACCCATTCATGATAAGAACTCTCAACAAAATGTGCATAGAGGGCAAGTACTTCAACATAATAAAGGCCATGTATGACAAATCCACAGCCAACACTATACTTAACAGTGAGAAGAAAGCTTTTCCTTTAAGATCAGAAACAAGACAAGGATGCCCACTCTCCCCACTTCTATTCAACATAGTACTGGAGTTCCTAGCCAGGGCAATCAGACAACACAAAGAAATAAAAGGCATCCAGATTGGCAAGGAAGAAGTTAAATGGTCCCTGTTTGCAGATGACATGATATTGTACATTTAAAAAAATCCTAAAGAATCCACTCCAAAACAACTAGCTCTAATATCTGAATTCAGCAAAGTTGCGGGATACAAAATTAAAACACAGAAATCTGTGGTATTCCTACACACTATCAATGAACTAGCAGAGAGAGAAATCAGGAAAACAATTCCATTCACAGCTGCATCAAAAAGAATAAAATACCTAGGAATAAACCTAACCAAGGAAGTGAAAGACCTATACTCTGAAAACTACAAGACACTCATGAGAGAAATTAAAGAAGATACCAATAAATGGAAACACATCCCGTGCTCATGGATAGGAAGAATTAATATCGTCAAAATGGCCATCCTGCCTAAAGCAATCTACAGATTCAATGCAATTCCTATCAAAATTCCAACAGTATTCTTCAACAAACAGAGAAAATAGTTCTAAAATTCATATGGAAACACAAAAGACCCCGAATAGCCAAAGCAATCCTGAGAAGGAAGAATAAAGCTGGGGGGATTATGCTCCCCAACTTCAAGCTCTACTACAAAGCCACAGTACTCAACACAATTTGGTATGGCACAAGAACAGACCCATAGACCAATGGAACAGACTAGAGAGCCCTGATATAAACTGAACCATATATGGCCAATTAATATATGATAAAGGAGCCATGGACATATTATGGGGAAATGATAGCCTCTTCAACAGCTGGTGTTGGCAAAACTAGACAGCTACATGCAAGAGAATGAAACTGGATTATTGTTTAACCCCATACACAAAAGAAAACTCAAAATGGATCAAGGACCTTAATGTAAGTCATGAAACCATAAAACTCTTAGAAAAATCATAGGCAAAAATCTCCTATATGTAAGCATAAGCAACTTCTTCCTGAACGCATCTCCTTGAGCAAGGGAAACAAAAGCAAAAATGAACTCATGGGACTACATCAAACTAAAAAGTTTCTGTACGGCAAAGCACACCATCAACAGAACAAAAAGGCATCCTATGGTATGGGAGAATATATTCATAAATGACCTATCCAACAAGGGGTTAACATCCAAAATATATAAAGAACTCACATGCCTCAACACCCAAAAAGCAAATAACCTGATTAAAAAATGGGCAGAGGATATAAAGAGACAGTTCTCCAAAGAAGAAATTCAGATGGCCAACAGACACATGAAAAGATGCTCCACATCACTAGTCATCAGGGAAATGCAAATTAGAATCACAATGAGATATCACCTCACACCAGTGAGGATGGCCACCATCCAAAAGACTAAGAACAACAAATGTTGGCGAGGATGCGGAGAAAGGGGAACCCTCCTACACTGCTGGTGGGAATGTAAGCTAGTTCAACCATTGTGGAAAGCAATACGGAGGTTCCTCAGAAAACTAAAAATACAAATACCATTTGACCCGGGAATCCCACTCTTTGGAATTTACCCAAAGAATACAACTTCTCAGATTCAAAAAGACTTATGCACCCCTATGTTTATTGCAGCATTATTTACAATAGCCAAGATATGGAAGCAACCGAAGTGTCCATCAGTAGATGAATGGCTAAAGAGGAGGTGGTACATATACACAATGGAATACTATTCAGCCATAAGAAAAAAACAAATCCTACCATTTGCAACAACATAGATGGAGCTGGAGGATATTATCCTCAGTGAAATAAGCCAGGCAGAGAAAGAGAACTGCCAAACGATTTTCCCCATTTGTGGAGTATAAAACAAAGCAAAACTGAAGGGACAAAATAACAGCAGACTCAGAGACTCCAAGAATGAACTAGTAGTTACCAAAGGGGAGGGGTGTGGGAGGGCAGGTGGGGAGGGTGGGAGAAGGGGATTGATGGGTATTATGTTTAATACACCTGGTGTTGGGGATAATGGGGAAAACAGTATAGCACAGAGAAGGGAAATAGTGAATCTGTGGCATCTTACTGCACTGATGGACAGAGACTGCACTGGAGTATCAGTGGGGACTTGATAATATGGGTAAATGTAGTAACCACGTTGTTTTTTCATGTCAAACCTTCATGAGAGTGTATATCAATAATACCTTAGGAAAACCCCTCCCCCAAAATAAATAAATAAGTAAATAAAAGAAAAGGAATTTTGAAACACATATTAAGAAGAATAAAGATGTTAAGACCATTTAAACCATGGATCCTGCTCTTGAGACTTCATACTAAGGAAATAACTGAAGTGAGGGGAGCAAGTGACAGCTACCATTTTGTGTTTACACCCACGTGAGGAGTCAGATGCACCTAAACACTAAACAGCGGGACAAAGCCATAGGATCTGCTCAGTGGTGTCTAAGCAGCTGTTTCAAAGTATCATTGTAAAGATTATGATTCATTCAAAAAGTATTTATTGCAAAAAACTCTAAATAGAAATACCATACCACTGAGTAATTCCACATCTTGGAATTTACCTGAAGAAAACAAAATCTGTGATTCAAAATATATATTCATCCTTCTGTTTATTGCCACATTATTTACAATAGACAAGATATGGAAACAACCAAAGTGTCTATCAATAGAAGCAGTACATATAAACAATGGATATTATTTGGCCATGAAAAAGAGAAAACCTGCCACATGTAGCAGCATGGATGGACCTAGCGTTTATTATGCTCAGTGAAATAAGCCAGGTGGAGAAAGACAAGTACCGTGTGATTTCACTTATGTGTGGAATCTAAAAACAAAACAAACAGCAGTAGACTCACAGACACTGAGAACTTACTGGTCGTTACCATGGCAGAATGGCTAGGGTGGGTGGGTCAAATAGGTGGAGGGGATAAAGAGGCATAATATAAATTATAATATAAAATATATAAGTTAGTCACAGAGATGAATGTACAGCATAGAGAATATAGTCAATAGTTCTGTAACAGCTCTCTATGGTGAAAGATAGTAACTAACACTAGTTGGTGGTGAGCATTTAATAATGTAGATAACTGTCAAAAGCAACCAAAAACCAAAAAAACCCACACAAAACAAGAAATATTTATTGAATGCTTACAGTATGCCAAGCATTGTTTTAGACACCAAATCCCTGCTTTTGCTCTGTTTATACCCTTGTGTGTATGGCCACAGGGAACAGATGCACCAAGCAAAAAGCTGATAATTCAAAATTAAGTGAAAAATGCAGAAAAGAAAAACAGTATAATATGGCTCTTTCTATGAAATGTTTCCACTTCTATCAACAAGGATTGGAAGGACACAGGGGAAAATAAACAGCTGATGGGATGCTGTGATTATGAATAATTTCTTTCCTTTATTATCATTCCAATGTTTTTAGTGCAATATTTTTAAAAAATCTAGATGGCAACAGAAATTATCTGATATTTTTAGCATTCCCACCCCTGTTTCAAAATAGGTGTATTTATCCTACTTTGTAGAATTCAGAGGAAAAATACAGTAAAAACATGTTTGAGGAGGAAAGGAAGGAAAAAAGAGAGGGGAAGGGAGAAGGAGGAGGCTTTAATCAGACCCCCTTTTGTTCATACTTGTCTCTGTAGTCCCTAAGCCTAAGAAAACGAAGGGAAAGATTCAACATGTCATTCTGACTTAATTTCTGATTTCTCTGGGAAATAAGAACCTTTATATCGTCAGCACCACAGTGGACTAATGAAATCCAGTAAAGGCAAGTACTCAAAACAACTGCAAAAAACAGCAACCACTGGGTGACTCTGCAGTCAAATTCGGTCACAAACTTAAACTGCAAGTCTAACACTAACTGTGAAACTGTGTTTGTTTTCATGAATGCCTGTAGTCTAAGTCCTAGCCACCCAGCCACCTAGACTCTGATGACTCCATGTAGACTTTACTGTGAGTATTGAATGGCTGTGCTGTGTTTCTTTAAAATATTCTTTTCCTTGTTTTCTGGTTTCTGCAGTCATCTGTTCCAGGTTTCAAGCATTTGGGGTCACAACAGAATTCCGAGCACTCTGAGTAGGGAGGAGAAACTCTGAAGCCCTTTTCTGCTGCTCAGCGTCGACCATCTGCTCCTTATATTCCAGCGACTTCGAATTCCACCTGCGCTTCCCCTGCTATGTCATTTGTCTTCAGGTCCTGCCCCAAGCTGCTCCGGGCCATTGTCCTGCACTGCTGAGCAGCTGCTGTTTCTGAGCAGGCTGCATTTCTCTGAGCTACAAGATGGGCTTTGCAGGTGTCTGTTGCATGAATTCTCAGCTTGCCAAATGCTTTGAGATATGAAGCTAAAAATACACACGTGTGTGTGTGTATATGTATGTGAGTATTCTTTGCAATTATGAGCAGCAAGGAAAAAGTGACAAGGGAATATATGCTGTGGTGGCTGCATCATTATCCTCAACAAATCCTATTTAGGAAGCTCCTTCCTGTGGTTGAGGTTAAAGGTTTGCAGGTTTTCAGGAGATTAAGACCCCCCTCTCCTCATACCCAGCCTCCGACATGACTTTCCTCTTCACCAGTTCTTGACTTAGGCCTTTTGTGTTGGTTCCTGCACTGGGATCTGACCAGCCAATGTTCTGAAGGTGGAAAGGAGGGCTGTGCTTAGCATGTATGTAAAAACACATATCCTCATGAAAG
Source organism: Smutsia gigantea (assembly GCA_032199065.1). Taxonomy (NCBI): domain Eukaryota; kingdom Metazoa; phylum Chordata; class Mammalia; order Pholidota; family Manidae; genus Smutsia; species Smutsia gigantea. Next base: position 103,236 of record JAVSCE010000495.1, on the reverse strand, counting down.
AGCGGGTGCTGAGCCTGAGGAAGCCCTGGAATGAATATGGCCCTTTCCCATGAATAGGAAATAAATACAAGTAGAAGGTTTCTCCTCTTAAAAATGATCTGGAGACATCTTCCAATGAAGCATCGTAATGGACAGGTAACCACCAGAACCCTCCCAAGAAAGGATTTTTGGTTGTAGCCACTGGGCATGTGTGGGCAGGCAGCCTCAGCTGTAGAGAACTGCCTTGGCCACGATCAGGCTCATGCACTTCCCTTGTGGCCTACATCCACTGACAGGTCATGTCAGGATATAAAGGTGTGGCCACTTTAGATCAACATGGGCAAAGGACTCTGTCCCAAAGCGTCTGCAAGATCTCACGAGGATGTCCTGGCAGGAGCTTGGCAAGTACACATGGCACTGAGCTCTGAGAGTGCTTGATCACAGACAGCTGGACACAGAGTAGATAAGAAAGGGTTTGTTGACTTACATGGACTGTGTAGAGTTAAGGAGATGGTTACTAGAACATGGTGTCCCCGGGGAAAAAGATGGGCAAACAATAAGGATACCACTCAACTTATGCCATCAGAAGAAATTATCCCAGTAAAAAGTGATACTCCTTGTTAATTCCCAGACTTGACCAGATCTTGGACCTGAAACCCATTGATTCAAAGAGAACCTGTGTCTTCAAGAGGAAGGATCCTGTAACAGCCTGACAGATGTACACGGTACATCCAACCCATAGGGAAGGACTGAGGAAAGAATACCAAACACTTCAATAACCCTGACATTTGTTATGGACTAATTGTGCCCACCTGCATGCCAAATTCATATTTTGAAGCCCAGACCCCCAATAGGATGGTATTTGGAGCCTTTGGGGAGTAATTAAGGGTTATAGGAGGTCATGTGAGTGGGTTGCTTATGGTGGGATTAGTGCCCTTATAAGAAGAGACATCAGGGGAAACAGGAAAAAAAAAAGAGACACCAGAGTGCTTTCTCTCTCTCTCTCTCTGTCTTGTGAGGACAGTCAGAAGGTGGTGGTCTGCAAGCCAGGGAGAGGGAACCTAACCATGCTGGCACCCTGACCTTGGACTTCCAGCCTCCAGGACTAAGAAAATAAATTTCTGTTGTAAGCCACCCAGTCTGTTTTATTGTCATAGCAACTGGAGCAGACTAAGACAGTGCTCACATCCAAAGACTTACAGCGTTATCATGGGCCCCTAGCAGAGTGAGGTGATGATATTATATAGATTTGTAAGAACTCTCCTTTTTATTGTGGATGCCAGCCTTCAGATTATCTTATATAACAAGGAGATTTTTCCTAGTTTGTTGTTTGTCTCAATAAAATTTATTTACTTGTTTTTGCCAGTCAGTACTGTTTAATTTAATTTTGTTTTATCAAATATACATCACAGTGGTTCACCAGTCCCCCTCCCCCCACCCGTCCACTCCTCTCCCCCTTGGTAACCACTAGTCACTTCTCAGTCTCTGTGAATCTAATGCTGTTTTGTTTCTTCAGTTTTGCTTCATTGTTATACTCCACAAATAAGTGAAATCATGGTATTTGTCTTTCTCCACATGGCTTATTTCCCTGAGCATGATACCCTCTAGATCTATCAATATTGTTGCAAATGGTAGGATTTCCTTTCTTTTTTTGGCTGGATAATATCCCATTGTGTATCTGTACCATATCTTCTTTATCCATTCATCTATTGATGGACACTTAGGTTACGTCCATATCTTAGCTATTGAAAACAGTGCAGCGATAAATATAGGGGTGCATGGATCTTTTCAAATCAGGGATTTTGTTGTCTTTGAGTAAATTCCTAGAAGTGGAATTACTGGGTCAAATGGTATTTCTATTTTTAGTTTTTTGAGGACTCCATAATGCTTTCCATGGCAGTTGCACCAGTTTGCAGTCCCATCAACACTGTAAGATGGGACTATTTCTCTGAACCCTCACCAGCATTTGTTATTTCTAACTGGTGTGAAGTGATACCTCATTGTGGTTTTAATTTGCATCTCCCTGATGATTAGCAACATGCAGCATCTTTTTACGTGCCTGTTGGCCATTTGTATTTCTTCTCTGGAGAAGTGTCTGTTCAGGTCCTCCACCCATATTTTATTCGGGTTATTTGTTTTTTGGGTGTTTAGACATATGAGTTCTTTATGTATTTTGGATGTTAACCCCTTATTGGATATGTCATTTACGAATATATTCTCTCATACTGTAGTATGCTTTTTTGTTCTGCTGATGGTGTCCTTTGCTATAGAGAAGCTTTTATTTTGATGTAGTCCCACTTGTTCATTTTTTATTTTGTTTCCCTTGCCCAAGAAGACGTGTTCTGGAAAAAGTTGCTCATGTTTATATTCAAGAGATTTTTGCCTGTATTTTCTTCTGAGAGTTTTACTGTTTCATGACTTACATTCAGGTCTTTGATGCATTTCAAGTTTACTTTTGTGTATGGAGTTAGACAATAATCCAGCTTCATTCTCTTATATGCAGCTGTCCAGTTTTGCCAAAACCAGTTGTTGGAGAGGCTGTCTTTTCCCCACTGTATATTCATGGCTTCTTTATCATATATTATTTGACCATAGATGCATGGGTTTCTATCTGGGCTCTCTATTCTGTTCCATTGATCTATGGGTCTGTTCTTTTGCCAGTACCAAATTGTTTTGATTACTGTGGCTTTGTAGTAGAGCTTGAAGTCAGGCAGCATAATCCCCCAGCTTTATTCTTCCTTCTCAGGATTGCTTTGGCTATTCGGGGTTTTTTGTGGTTCCATATGAATTTTGGAATGATTTGCTCTAGTTCTTTGAAGAATGCTGTTGCTATTTTGATAGGAATTGCATTGAATCTGTAGATTGCTTTAGTCAGGATGGCCATTCTGACAATATTAATTCTTCCTATCCATGAGCATGGGATAGATTTCCATTTTTGGTGTCTTGTTAAATTTCTGTCATGAGTGTCTTGTAGTTTTCAGAGTATAAGTCTTTCACCTTCTTGGTTAGGTTTATTCACAGGTATTTTATTCTTTATGATGCAATTTTAAGTGGAGTTCTTTTCCTGATTTCTCTTTCTGCTCATTCATCATTGGTATATAGGAATGCAACAGATTTCTGTATATTAATTTTGTATCCTGAAACTTTGCTGAATTCAGTTACTAGTTCTAGTAGGGTGTTTTTTGGTGAATTCTTTAGGATTTTCTATGCACAATATCATGTCATCTGACAATAGTGAAAGTTTAACTTCTTCCTTACCAATTTGGATGCCTTTTATCTCTTTGTGTTATCTGATTGCTGTGGCTAGGACCTCCAATAAAAGTGGTGAGAGTGGGCACACTTGTCTAGTTCCCAATCTTAGAGGAAAAGCTTTTAGCTTTTTACTATTAAGTACAATGTTGGCTGTGGGTTTTTCCTATATGGCCTTTATTATGTTGAGTTACATACCCTCTGTGCCAGTTTTGTTGAGAATTTTTATCATGAATGGGTATTGAATTTTGTCACATGCTTTTTCAGCATCTATTGAGATGATCATGTGGTTTTTATCCTTCTTTTTGTTAATGTGGTGTATGATATTGATGGATTTATAAATATTGTACCATCCTTATATCCCTGGAATAAATCCCATTTGGTTATGATGGATGATCTTTTTTATGTATTTTTGGATTCCGTTTGCTAATAGTTTGTTGAGGATTTTTGCATCTATGTTCGTCAGGGATATTCTTTTTTGTGGTATCTTTTTCTGGTATTGGTATTAGCATGATGCTGGCCTCATAGAATGAGTCTGGAAGTATTCCCTCTTCTACTTTTTGGAATGCTTTAAGAAGGATGGGTACTAGCTCTTCTTTAAATGTTTGGTAGAATTTGTCTGTGAAGCCAACTGGGCCCTGACTTTTGTTTTGGGGGAATTTTTTGATTATCAATTCTATTTCATTGCTAGTAATTGCTCAGATTTTCTGTTTCTTTCTTGGTCAGTCCTGGAAGGTTGTATTTTTCTGGGAAATTGTCCATTTCTTCTAAGTAGTCCTATTTATTGGTATATAATTTTTCATAGTATTCCTAATAATTCTTTGTATTTCTGTGGTATCCATTGTGATTATTCCTTCTTCATTTCTGATTCTGTTTATGTGTGTAGACTTTTTTTTCTTGTTAAGTCTGGCTATGGGTTTATCTCTTTATTTATTTTCTCAAAGAACCATCTCCTGGCTTCAGTGTTTTTTTTTCTATTGTTTTATTCTTCTCTATTTTATTTATTTCTGCTCTGATCTTTATTATGTCCCTCCTACTGACTTTGGGTTTCATTTGTTTTTCTCTTTCGAGTTTCCTTAACTGTGATTTTAGACTGTTCATCTGGGATTGTTCTCATTTCTTGAGGTAAGCCTGTATTGCTATGTACTTTCTTAGAACTGCCTTTGCTGCATCCCACAGATTTTGGGCTCCTGTGTTTTTGTTTTCATTTGTCTCCATGTATTGTTTGATTTCCATTTTATTTTTTTTCCTTACTATTTTTTCTCTTTTTAAAATTTACTTCTATTTTATTACTTATTGTTAATTTCATACTCTGCCTAATTAATAAATTAAACTTTGTCAGAGATATGTATGTATCGGAAATGATTTCCTTTTTAATTTGTTCATTGATCCATTGATTATTTAAAAGCATGTGGTTAGCCTCCATGTGTTTGTAAGTCCTTTTGTTTTATTTTTGTTATTTATTTCTGGTTTCATACCATTTTGGTCTGAAAGCTACTTGATACAATTTCAATATTTTTGAATTTATTAAGGCTCTTATTGTGGCCTAGTATGTGATCTATTCTGGAGAACATTCCATGTACACTTGAGAAAAATGTGTATCCTGCTGCTTTTGGATAGAGTGTTCTGTAGATATATATTAAGTCCATTTGATCTAATGTATTGTTCACTGTCTATGTTTCCTTATTTATTTTCTGTCTGGTTGATCTGTCTATTGATGTGAGCGTTGTGTTAAAATATCCTAAAATGAATGGGTTGCAACATATTTCCTCCTTTAATTCTGTTAGTATTCGTTTCACGTATTTAAATGCTCCTATGTTGGGTGCATAGATATTTGTAATGATTATATCTTCATGAACTAATCCCTTTATCATTATGTAATGCCCTTCTTTGTCTCTTGTTACTTGCTTTGTTTTAAAATTAATTTTGTATGATGTAAGGACTGCTACTCCTGCTTTTTTCTCCCTATTATTTGTATGTTATATGTTTTTCAATCCTTCACTTTTAGTCTGTGATGTCTTTGGGTCTGAAATGAGTCTCTTGTAGGCAGCATATAGATGGGTATTATTTCCTTATTCATTCTGCCACTCAGTCTTTTGATTGGTGCATTCAGTCCATTTACATTTAAGGTGATTATTGATAGATATTTACTTATTGCCATTTTATTAATTGTTTTCTGCTGTTTTTTATATCTCCCCTCTGTTCATTTCTTACTCTCTTATATTCTTCTCTTGTTATTGATGATTTTCTTTAGTGTGGTCATTGGATTTCTCTCTCTCTTAAAATTTTACTTATTTATTATTGTGTGTATTTATTGGAGGCTTTAGTTTTGTGGCTACCAAAGGTTCAAGGATAGCTTCTTTACTATATAATAGTCTATCTTAAGTTGCTGATTACTCTATTTCAAACACAAATAAAGGTACTATTTTTCCTTCTTCCTCTTCCTCCTAAATATTTTTTTGTGTTAGATGTCATAATCTGCACTTTTTGAGGATCCCATGACTGATTTTGTGTATAGTTGATTTTGCTCTTTTTTTTTGTTATAATTTCATACTTGCTTGATAATTAGTTGGTCTAGTAACTTTAATGTGGATTTATTTTCACTGGTGAGAGCTATTTATCCTTAGGGTCATTTAAAAAAATTTTTTTTATAAGTTTATTTTGATATCATTAATCTACAATTAAATGAGTAATATTATGGTGATTACACTACCCCCTTCATCAGGTCCCCCCCACCAACCCCATTACAGTCACCATCCATCAGCGCAGTGAGATGCCATAGAGTCACTACTTGTCCTCTCTGGGTTGTACAGCCCTCCCCGTACCCCCCCAACATTACATCTGCTAATTGTAAGGTCCCTTCTTCCCCCTTGCCCCCCCTTCCCACCCATCCTCCCCAGTCCCTTTCCCTTTGGTAACTATTAGTCCGTTCTTGGGTTCTGAGAGTCTCCTGCTGTTTTGTTCCTTCAGTTTTTTTCTCTTAGTTCTTAAACTCAACATATGAGTGAAATCATTTGGTACTTGTCTTTTTCAGCTTGGCTTATTTCACTGAGCATAATACCCCATAGCTCCATCCATGTTGTTGCAAATGGTAGCATTTGTTTTTTCTTATGGCTGAATAATATTCCATTGTATATATGTACCACTTCTTCTTTATCCATTCATCTACTGATTGACACTTAGGCTGCTTCCATTTCTTGGCTATTGTAAATAGTGCTGCGATAAACATAGGGGTGCATCTGTCTTTTTCAAACTGGGCTGCTGCATTCTTAGGGTAAATTCCTGGGAGTGGAATTCCTGGGTCAAATGGTATTTCTATTTTGACTTTTTTGAGGAACCTCCATACTGTTTTCCATAATGGTTGAACTAATGTGCAGTCGCACCAGCAGTGTAGGAGGGTTCCCTTTTCTTCACATCCTTGCCAACATTTGTTGTTGTTTGTGTTTTGGATGTTGGCCATCCTCACTGGTGTGAGGTGGTATCTCATTGTGGTTTTAATCTGCATTTCTCTGTTGATTAGCGATGTGGAGCATCTTTTCATGTGCCTGTTGGCCATCTGAATTTCTTCTTTGGAGAAGTGTCTATGCATGTCCTCCGCCCATTTCTTAATTGGATTATTTGAATTCTGTTTGTTGAGGTGCATGAGTTCTTTATATATTTTGGATGTCAACCTCTTATCAGATACATCATTTATGAATATATTCTCCCATACTGTAGGGTGTCTTTTTGTTCTACTGATGGTGTCCTTTGCTGTACAGAAGCTTTTCAGCTTCATATAGTCCCACTTGTTCATTTTTGCTTTTGTTTCCCTTGCTGGGGGAGATAAGTTCATGAAGAAGTCGCTCATGTTTATGTCCAAGAGCTTTTTGCCTATATTTTTTTCTAAGAGTTTTATAGTTTCATGACTTATATTCAGGTCTTTGATCCATTTTGAGTTTACTTTTGTGTATGGGGTTAGACAGTAGTCCAATTTCATTCTCTTACATGTAGCTGTCCAGTTTTTCCAGCACCAGCTGCTGAAAGGCCGTCATCTCCCCAATGTATATCCAAGGCTCCCTTATCAAATATTAATTGACTGTATGTGTTTGGGTTGATGTTTGGATTTTCTATTCTATTCCACTGATATGTGCAAATACCAAATTGTCTTGATTACTGTGGCTTTGTAGTAGAGCTTGAAGTCAGGGAGCGTAATTCTCCCTGTTCTATTCCTCCTTCTCAGGATTGCTTTGGCTATTCGGGGTCTTTTGTGGTGCCATATGAATTTTAGAATTATTTGAGTTCATTGAAGAAAACTGTTGGTAGTTTGATAGGGATTGCATTGAATCTGTAGATTGCTTTGGGTAGTATAGCCATTTTGACAATATTTATTCTTCCTAGCCAAGAGCATGGGATGCATTTCCATTTGTTAGTGTCCTCTTTAATTTCTCTTAGGAGTGTCTTGTAGTTTTCAGAGTACAGGTCTTTCACTTCCTTCGTTAGGTTTATTCCTAGGTATTTTATTCTTTTTGATTCAATTGTGAATGGAATTGTTTTTCTGATTTCTCTTTCTGTTAGTTCATCATTAGTGTATAGGAAAGCAACAGATTTCCGTGTGTTAATTTTGTATCCTGCAACTTTGCTGAATTCAGATATTAGTTCTAGTAGTTTTGGAGTGGAGTCTTTAGGGTTTTTTATGTACAATACCATGTCATCTGCAAATAGTGACAGTTTGACTTCTTCTTTATCAATCTGGATGCCTTGTATGTCTTTGTTTGGTCTGATTGCCGTGGCTAGGACCTCCAGTACTATGTTGAATAACAGTGGAGAGAGTGGGCATCCCTGTCTTGTTCCTGATCTTAGATGAAAAGCTTTCAGCGTCTCAGTGTTAAGTATGATGTTAGCTGTGGGTTTGTCATATATGGCCTTTATGATGTTGAGGTACTTGCCGTCTATACCCATTTTGTTGAGAGTTTTAATTAGGAATGGATGCTGAATTTTGTCAAATGCTTTTTCAGCATCTATGAAGATGATCACGTGGTTTTGTTCTTCTTTTTATTGATGTGGTGGATGATGTTGATGGATTTTTGAATGTTGTACCATCCTTGCATCCCTGGGATGAATCCCACTTGATCATGGTGTATGATTCTCTTGATGTATTTTTTTAATATAATTTATTTTATTATCATTAATTTACAATTACATGTGCAATATTACGATTATTAAACTACCCCTTCATCAGGCCCCACCCACCCACCCCATTACAGTCACTGTCCATCAGCGTAGTGAGATGCTATAGAATCACTACTTGTCTTCTCTGAGTTGTACTGCCCTCCCTGTGCCCCCCCAACATTACATCTGCTAATCGTAATGCCCCTTTTTCCCTCTGTATCCCTCCCTTCCCGCCCATTTTCCCCAGTCCCTTTCCCTTTCGTAACTATTAGTCCGTTCTTGGGTTCTGTGAGTCTGCTGCTGTTTTGTTCCTTCAGTTTTTCTTTGTTCTTATACTCCACATATGAGTGAAATCATTTGATACTTGTCTTTTTCGGCTTGGCTTATTTCACTGAGCATAATACCCTCTAGCTCCATCCATGTTGTTGCAAATGGTAGGATTTGTTTTCTTCTTATGGCTGAATAATATTCCATTGTGTATATGTACCACATCTTCTTTATCCATTCATCTACTGATGGACACCTAGGTTGCTTCCATTTCTTGGCTATTGTAAATAGTGCTGCAATAAACATAGGGGTGCATCTGTCCTTTTCAAATTGGGCTGCTGCATTCTTAGGGTAAATTCCTAGGAGTGGAATTCTGGGTCAAATGGTATTTCTATTTTGAGTTTTTTGAGGAACCTCCATACTGCTTTCCACAATGGTTGAACTAATTTGCAGTCCCACCAGCAGTGTAGGAGGGTTCCCTTTTCTCCACATCAATCGGTTTGCTAATATTTTGTTGAGTATTTCTGCATCAACGTTCATCAGGGATATTGGTCTGTAATTTTCTTTTTTGGTGAGGTCTTTGCCCGGTTTTGGTATTAGAGTGATGCTGGTTTCATAGAATGAGTTTGGAAGTATTCCCTCCTCTTCTATTTTTTGGAAAACTTTAAGGAGAATCGGTGTTATTTCTTCTCTATATGTCTGGTAGAATTCAGAGGTGAATCCATCTGCCCAGGGGTTTTGTTCTTGGGTAGTTTTTTGATTACCATTTCAATTTCGTCGCTGGTGATTGGTCTGTTTAGTTTTTCTGTTTCTTGCTTGGTCAGTCTTGGAAGGTTGTATTTTTCTAAGAAGTTGTCCATTTCTTCTATGTTTTCCAGCTTGTTAGCATATAGATTCTCATAATGTTCTCTTACGATTCTTTGTATTTCTGTGGGGTCCGTTGTGATTTTTCCTTTCTTATTTCTGATTGTGTTGATGTGTGTAGATTCTCTTTTTCTCTTAATGAGTCTTGCTAGGGGTTTATCTATTTTGTTTATTTTTTCAAAGAACCAGCTCTTGGTTTCATTGATTTTTTCTATTGTTTTATTCTTCTCAATTTTATTTATTTCTTCTCTAATCTTTATTATGTCCCTCCTTCTGGTGACTTTGGGCCTCATTTGTTCTTCTTTTTCCAATTCCAGTAATTGTGTCTTTAGACTATTCATTTGGGAATGTTCTTCCTTCTTTAAATAGGCCTGGATTGCAATATACTTTCCTCTTAGAACTGCCTTTGCTGCGTCCCACAGAAGTTGTGGCTTTGTGTTGTTGTTGTCATTAGTCTCCATATATTCTTTGATTTCTGTTTTGATTTGGTCGTTAACCCATTGATTAATTAGGAGAGTGTTGTTAAGTCTCCATGTATTTGTGAGCCTTTTTGTTTTCTTTCTAAAGTTTAATTCTAGTTTAATACCTTTATGATCCGAGATGTTGGTTGGCAGAATTTCAATATTTTTGAAATTACTGAGGTTCTTTTTGTGACCTAGTATGTGGTCTATTCTCGGAAATGTTCCATGTGCACTTGAGAAGAATGTGTATCCTGTTGCTTTTTGGGTGTAGAGTTCTGTAGATGTCTGTTAGGTCCAACTGTTCTAGTGTGTTGTTCAGTGCCTCTGTGTCTTTACTTACTTTCTGTCTGGTTGATCTGTCCCTTGGAGTGAGTGGTGTGTTGAAGTCACCTAAGATGAATGCATTTCTGTCTATTTTCTCCTTTAATTCTGTTAGTATTTGTTTCACAAATGCCGGCGCCCCTGTGTTGAGTGCATATATATTTTAAATGGTTATATCCTCTTGTTGGATTGACCCCTTTATCATTATGTAATGTCCTTCTTTACCTCTTGCTACTTTCTTCGTTTTGAAGTCTATTTTGTCTGATACAAGTACTGCAACACCTGCTTTTTTCTCCTTGTTATTTGCATGAAATATCGTTTTCCATCCCTTCACTTTTAATCTGGGGATATCTTTGCGTTTGAGGTGAGTTTCTTGTAGGCAGCATATAGATGGGTCTTACTTTTTTTCCCATTCTGTTACTCTGTGTCTTTTGATAGGTGCATTCAGTCCATTTACGTTTAGGGTGATTATTGGAAGATATGTACTTATTGCCATTCGTTGCTTTAGATTCGTGGTTACCAAAGGTTCAAGGGTTGCTTCTTTACTATCTAACAGTCTAACTTAACTTTCTTGTTAAGTTATTGTAAACACCATCTGATGTTTCTTTATTTCTCTCCCTTCTTATTCTTCCTCCTCCATTCTTTATATTCTAGGTGTTTTATTCTTTGCCTTTAGTTAGTTTTGGATGGTCTCCTTTCTTTGCTATGATTTTATTTTCTCTGGTGACAGCTTTTTAGCCTTAGGAATGCTTCCTTCTAGAGCAGTTCCTTTAAGATGTCCTGTAGAGGTGGTTTAAGGGAGGAAAATTCTCTCAGCTTTTGCTTGTCTGGAAATTGTTTAATCCCTCCATCATATTTAAGTGATAATCGTGCTGGATACAGTATCCTTGGTTCGAGGCCCTTCTGTTTCATTGCGTTAAATGTATCATGCCATTCTCTTCTAGCCTTTAAGGTTTCTGTTGAGAAGTCTGATGTTAGTCTAATGGGTTTTCCTTTGAAGGTGATCTTTTTTCTTTCTCTAGCTGCCTTTAATACCCTGTCCTTATCTTTGATCTTTGACATTTTAATTATTATGTGTCTTGGTGTTGTCTTCCTGGGGTCCCTTGTGTTAGGAGATCTGTGGGCTTCCATGGACTGCGAGACTATTTCCTTCCCCAGTGAGGGAAAGTTTTCAGCAATTATTTCTTCAAAGACACTTTCTATCCCATTTTCTCTCTCTTCTTCCTCTGGTACTCCTATAATGCGAATATTGTTCCGTTTCGATTGGTCACACAGTTCTCTTAATATTCTTTCATTCCTAGAGATCCTTTTATCTGTCTCTGCCTCAGCTGCTCTGTGTTCCTGTTCTCTGATTTCTATTGCATTAACAGTCTCTTGCATCTCGTCCAGTCTGCTGCTGAGCCCGTCGATGGCTTGTCTCATTTCTGTATTATCTTTCCTGACTGCCCTAACTTCTTCCCTTAGCTCTTGCATATTTCTCTGTAGATCCATCAGCATGGTTATGACTTTTATTCTGAATTCTTTTTCAGGAAGATGCTGCATTTCCATCCCTTCAGATTCCTTCTCAGAGGGGCTCTGGATCTTGGTGATTTTTGTCTGTATCATATTCTTCTGTCTTGTCATGTTGACAGGAGTGTTTGCTGGTAGGTGCCACGTATGTCAGCTGGGCTCTTTAAGGTTTAAAAAGAAAAGAAAAAAAAAGCACCACCAAAAAAAAACAAGCAAGCCCAAAAAAAGAAGGAAGAGAAAGAAAAGAGAGAAAGAAGAAAGAAATGAAAGAAAAGAAGGTGAAAAAAGAAAAAGAAGGGCAAGAAATAAAACAGACGAGCAAAAAAAAAGAAGGGGGGGCAAGAAATAAAACAAAAGAGCAAAAGAGCAAAAAAAAAAAAGCCAGAAATAACACAAACGAGCAAGAAAAAAAAAGCCCACCTGGAGTGGATTCTCTAAGCGTGCTGTAGGTGTCGCTGTTGCTCCACCAATTCGTGGCCACACCGCTTTTTTGTATGTCTGCCTCGCGGGGTGCTGAGTCCTCCCAGGTGTGGCTGCACGCTGTGCACTTTCCTGTGTGCTCTGATTTCTCTTTTAGGCATAGTTGTATTTGCATAGATTTATTTAGTTTTGGGAGGAGATTTCTGCCTCCCTGTTCACACCGCCATCTTCCCGGAAGTCCCTTAGTGTCATTTAGATCTACAGCAGTTCCTTTAATATATCATGTAAGACTGGCTTTGTGGTGGTGAAGTCCTCCTCTTTTTGTTTATTTAGAAATTGTTTAATCCCTGCTTCAAATTTAAATGAAAATCTCACTGGGTAGACGATTCTTGGTTGGAGGTCCTTCTGTTTCTGTACATTAAATATATCATGTCACCCCCTTCTGGCCTGAAGAGTTTCTGTTGAGGAGTTTGCTGATAGCCTGGTGGGATTTTCTTTATAAGTATTTTTTCTCTCTCTCTGGCTACTTTCAACACTCTCTCCTTATCCTTGATCTTTGCCATTTTAGTTATTATATGTCTTGGTGTTGTTTTGCTGGGGTTCCTATTGTTAGGGGATCTCTCTGCTTCCATGACCTAAGTGCCTATTTCTTTCCCCAGATTGGGGAAGTTTTCAACAATTATTTCCTTACAGATACTTTCTATCCCTTTTTCTCTTCTTCTCTTTCTGGTACCCTTTTTATGTGAATATTGTTTCCTTTAGATTGGTCACATAGGTCTCTTATCATTCTTTCATTCCTATAGATCCTTTTTACTCTGTTTCTTAGCTTCTTTGCTTTCCTGTTCTCTAATTTCTATTTCATTTATTATCTCCACTACATGATCTAGTCTACTTTTAAATTCCTCCATTGTATGTTTCATTTCAGATACTGTATTCTTATTTCTGAATGGCTCTTTTTCAAATTTTCTATCTCTTTGTTGAATTCCTCCTTGAGATCTTGAATATTTTTCTGTAAATCTATGTGCAAGTTTATGGATTTATTTTGAAATCTTTATAAGAAGGTTGGTGATCTCTGTTTCATTTAGCACTCTCTCTGGTGTTCTGGCTTGTAGATTTGATTAGATCAAATTCCTCTGCCTGCTCATTTTGTCAGGGATTCTGTGTTTCTTCCTTTGTATTCGATGTCTCTGCTATGCTTTCTGGTCCTTTTCTGTATGGTCCTCTCTTCTTCCTCAGTTGTAGGGGGTCTGTTCTGCAGTCTTCAGGTCATTTTCAGGTCTAGTTGCATTTGCTGTATTTTCCTCTTTTATGTGTTTTTGGGAGCAGGTTTCTGTCTTGCCTTCCTATTCTGCCATCTTTAATCCTCTCCAGTACTGTTTAATTTTTATATTGTCAAATTATGATTTTTTCCCTCTTTCTGGCTTTTGCACCAAGATTGCAGAGGTTTCCTACTTGTAGTTCATAAAAATATTCACCTATATTTTCCTTAAGAGTTTTATTTTAGAACTTGATCTTTTGTAGGGTTTTCAGTGTGGGGTTTACTTTTTTTGAGATTCACTTTTTATTATTATTTCAGCTTGCAGTTTTATTTCTTACACAAATAGATAGCTAGTTGTCACAACTGGGTTTGTGAAATAATCCAAAAAACACACTTTTAATAGGTTCTCCAACAGCTTTGGAAAATTGCCTGGCAATTTTTCAAATGAGTAAACACAGAGTTACCATGTGATTCAGCAATTCCACTCCTAGATATATACCCCCCAAAAATGAAAACATGTCCACAGAAAAACGTGTGCACAAATGTTCATAGCAGCATTTGTCATAATAACCAAAAGATGGAAACAACTCAAATGTCCATAGGAAGACAGGTGAATAAACAAAATGTGGTATATACATGCAATGGAATATTATTTGGCATAAAATATAAATGAAGGCCTGATACATGCTACAACATGGATGAGCTTTCAAAATTTAGGCTAAGTTACATAAGCCAGTCACAAAAGTCTACATATTATATGATGCTAGTCATATGAAAGTCCAGAATAGAGAAATCTACAGAGACAGAAAGTAGAATAGTGGTGGCTTAGGGCTGGGGTAGGGTGGTGTAGGAGGAATAAGAGAATGGTAGCTAAAAGGCACAGAGCTTATTTTTGAGGTGGTGGGAATGTTTTAATATTGTGGTGATGGTTGCATGACTGTGAATATACTAAAAACAGTTGAATTGCACACTTTAAATGGATGAACTGTATGGTATGGGAATCCTGACTTGATAAAGCTATTAAAAAAATAAAAACAAGAAAACCTATGTACAGAGACCTTCCAGAACCAAACAAGGAAAAGAAAAGGAGCTCTTCTGCTGAAAATTGAAGCAAAGCTTTGATCTTCCGTGAAATAAGCAGATGTGAAATAGCAGGACTTACCCCTCCAAGTAGAGCTTGGGTAGAGCTGTCTGAAGATGACCCAAATGGGCAAATGCCGTCATTTATTATTGGTGTCCATTTGACGCATTGCAACAATAATCATTGTGAAGAAGAAAGAAAAAGGAAATCTACTAAATTCATGAAATCAATGACAATGGTCAAATATCTGCTTTCATAGCTGGAAGACATATGCAGAAAAGGGCTGAGCAGATTTCCAACAGGCCAGGCTGAGAAGCAGATTTTTCCATATATGTCTCTACTGCTTCCCCTATCACTTCTTAAAGGGCACTGGAGGTTATTCAGAAGGGCACGTGATATTTTCTTGGGAGACATGATGACAGTAAAGGAGGCAGAGATCCTTAGTTATAAAACTGGCTTTGCCATCGAAAGGCTGAAAATTCTTGGGAAGATTAATTCTGCCATAAGTGGAAAATTTTGAATTTCTTCATCTGAAAATTGAGGGAGTTTGATCATGGGGTTTCCTAACCCCTTTTAACAATGACATTCAATGTCAGTTTATGGAATTCCAGAAACTTTTGGTTTGACTCTGGCTTTCAGGCTGCAATACTGTGTGTGGTGCCTTACTTTGCAGTGGACTATAATATTGTTAAGTCTGTGCTGAGCATTACATGCCGAAATGGGTTCATCTGGCTTTCTTCTGATGGAAAGTCAAGGGCAGTGGATTGTCGTATTATGTCATCTCAACATTGAGCTTTTTTAGATTTTCATGTGAGAGAGGACTCTGATCCCACTCCCACTCTTCCTAAAGAACCGTGCCTTCAGAACTGCTGAAGCTCTCCTAACTGCCAATAGCCTTTTAATAGTCTTATCTTCTCTTTTACCATCATGTTCCTTTTCATCCATGAAGCTCTACCACTCTGTGGCTTTATGAGGCTTTTTTCCATCTTATCCTACTTAATCTTGACCCATCGTTTACTGTTCCATGGGTCCCCCTGTGTTCACCTGTCTCCAGAAATAGACATCCCTCAAACTTCTGCCCATGGCCTTCAGCTTTCCTTTCTCCATTGACTTTGTAAGTCAGATTCACTCTTGCAACTCCAGCTGTTACTTTTGTGTATCTCTCTCCCAGAACCCATCTCTATCTTTGACCACTTTCTTCAAATCTAAATTTCTAACTGCTTGCCCTTTTCACCTAAATGTTCTGCCAATCCACTGAATTCGGCATATTCAAATGGACCCCATCAATGTCCCCAGAGCAGTTCTGTTTCCTAACCAGTATTCTTCAGGCGTCAAGTGTTAATGTTCTAAAGGTACCCATCAATTACTTCTGACACCTCCCTTCTCCCCAGGGGACACTTCCAATTTGGCCCCTACAGTACCTTAGAAAACCTCTCAATTTCTGGACCTTCTCCACACCCACTCAGCTCTGTGCCTGCATCTCTCAGCCTTCTTTTCTCATGCCCATGGGCCAAAAGCCTTATTCTTGCTGTGACTAGTTTCTCTAATGCTGCTCTAGATTCCATCCCCCCAGCCTCTTTGGGGACCCCTCTCCATCACTTCATCCATCTGGGTTCTTCTCTCTTCTGTCTTCAAACTTGGCTTTTTTTTCAATTACGTAATATCCTTCAAGTCTGTGGAGAAAGAATCTGTACTCTCTTTATCAACATCTTCTTCCTATCAATTTTTAAAATTGAAATATAATTTACATACCATAAAATTCACCTTTTATAAGTATACAATTCGGTAGTTTTTCATGCTTTCCCAAGATTGTGCAACCATCCTCCCTATCTAATTCCAGAACATTTTCATCCACCCCAAAAAGAAACCCCATATGTTTCAGTAGTCATTCCCAATTGTTTCCTTTCCCCACATCCTGGCAAACATGAATCTGCTTTCTGTCTCTGCAGGTTTGTCTCCTGGACATTTCATAGAAGTGCAGTGGTACAATTCATGGTCCTTTGTGACTGGCTGCTTTCACTTAGCATAGGGATGTCCAGGTTCCTCTGTGTTGTAGCAGGTGTCATCTTGCCCCTTCTTCAGTGGTACATGCTTGGGTTTATCACACTGTGCTGGGTTCACTGTGGAGGGAAAGAGATGTTCTCATGGTTCTCCTGCTTCATCCTTAGTTTTAGGCAGGGCCTGTGAGCCTCAGGTGTGAGGCCTTGGAATTCCCATCTCTGCCCGCATCATAGAGAAACTTTGCCTTGTAAAGTAAGCCTTGGGCAGGAATGAATTTCTTGCACTCCGTTCGCAAGAGCAAATGCCTGCTGTGTGTGTATTGGTGCAGGATCCTGGGTCAGTGAAGTTTTCCTTCCCCACCTCTAGGCACATGACTGGTGCTTCCACCCTTCCTCCAGACACAGTGAATCTTTGGCTGGTTCTTGGGGCAGGAGAGTGGGTTTCTATCCCTCCCCTAGAAGCACACAGGTTTTCTCCTTTCTCTTCTTCAGCAGTCCTAGCAGAAAAAAGGGCTTGCTGCTGCTCCCCCATGGTTTAAAGCATTTGCTTCACATGAGAACATGTGAGGAGGCAGGTGGTGCTCCGTGTCTGTCCCCTACAGACAGCGTCAGCCTCCCACACATCTGTGTCCCCGAGGGGAGCTCTCTAGGTCCCTTGCCTTGCCACCTCCAGTGTCTTGGGGGAGCACTAAGGAGAGGTTCATGGGAAAGTCTCGGGATGAGTGCAGACTTTCTGTGTATCTGGGGCTCCCAGTTCTAAACTTATAGGCTAGCCACAAATTTAGGAATTTGTCTGCCTTTTGGTTGATTTCTTCTTTCATCTACCACAGCCTTTTTTTCCTCCCATGCTTTTCCAGTGGTGAAAGAGGCACTGTGTCCCATCTGTCCTGGGAGGGGCTTGTGACTCTCTGGAATTCAGTTCCCTTGATTGCCTTGATACCTCAGCTCTCTGTTGGGCTTGAGACCAGTTATGATTTTGTAGATTATCCAGCTTTTTCTCATTGTTAGGACAGGAGCAACACTCACTCGAGCCTTTGCACAACATAGGTGGAAACAGGACTCCCAGACTCTTCTAAGCCCTATGCAAACAGAACGTCTGAAATGCTGAGGCCACGCCCTGCCATTCCTCGGCAGAGGACGTCCTGCCCTATCATTCTCTCTTTAACATTTTTTTGTTGTCTTATCCATTTTTTTACATCATTTCAAAGCAATTATTTAAAAAGGCTTGTTACTAAAGGCACAGGTCCCCTGCTCCTTCTCTGTCCTGTGGGCCCTCCTCCCAGAGCGCAATTCCAAATCTTTGAGATACTTTTGGCATATACTTTAAATAAGTATATACTTATGTATTTTTTAATGTGAAAAATTTTAATTTTGGCCATTGTTTTTTTGAATTTTTACGACTTTATTTTTTACAGCAGTTTCATGTTTACAACAACATAGAGAGGGAGACAGATGTCCCACACACACCCTGCCCCCACATGTGCATAGCCTCCTCTATTATCAATATCATTCATCAGAACAGAACATTGTTTACCAAGGATGAACATACACTGACACACTGTAACCACCCAAAGTCCATAGTTTACTTTAGGGGTCACTCGTGGTGGTGCACATTCTATAGGTTTGGCTAAATGTATCATGATATATGCAACCTGCCAACCTCTGATCTTTTTGTTTCCAAAGTGCTCCCAATGTCATATAGTTGGAATTATACAGAATGTAGCATTTTCAGATCAGTTTCTTTCACTTAGTAATATGTACTTAAATTCCCTCAATGTCTTCTCATGGTCTGATAGCTCATTTGCTCATTTCTTCTTAGCACTGAATAATATTCCATTGTCTGGATATACCACAGTTTATTTATCCATTCACCTGTTGAAGGACATTTTGGTTCCTTCCAGGTTTTGGTACTTATGAATAAAGCTGCTATAAACATCCATGTGGAGGTTTTGTGTGCACATGTTTTTAATTCTTTTGGGTAATTACCAAGAAGCTCAATATATGGATCGTATGGTAAAAGTATGTTTAGTATTGTAAGAAACTTCCAAACTGTCTTCCAAATTGGCTGAACCATTTTGCATTCCCATCAGCAATGAATGAGAATTCCTGTTGTTCCACATCCTCACCAGCATTTGGTGGCTTCAGTGCTCTGGATTTTGGACATTCTAATAGGTGTGTAGTGGCATTTCATTGCTGTTTTAATTTTCATTTCCCTGATGACATATGTAGAGCATTCTTCAAATGCTTGTTCTCCATCTGTATATCTTCGGTGAAGTGTCTATGTTGGAGGAGGCCATTGAGAGAAAATGACCACTGGTTGATCTGTGCACTGGATTTAGGCAATCAGAGGCTTATTACCTCCTCCCCTTTCCTTGGAGTGTATGTTACACTCAACTTTCTAGGAGTTGGTTCAGTGCAGCCTTGAGAGAAAAATGTGTTGTTGAAACCATCTGGACTGTATGTGACTGAACAACCTTAAGACATTGATATTAATTTTTAAGATTCTGGATGGAGGTTCATCTTTTATTTTTCTTTTAACTATTCATCTCTATTTTTTATTATTTTTATTTTGGTATCATTAATATAAAATTACATGAGCAACATTGTGGTTACTAGATTCCTCCGATTATCAATTCCCCACCACATACCCCATTACAGTCACTGTCCATCAGTGTAGTAAGATGCTATAGAGTCACTACTTGTCTTCTCTGTGCCAGACTGCCTTCCCCATGCCCCCCGTACATTATGTGTGCTAATCATAAAGCCACTTATTCCCCTTTTCCCTCCCTTCCCACCCAACTCCCCAGTCCCTTTCCCTTTGGTAACTGTTAGTCCTTTCTTGGGTTCTGTGAGTCTGCTGCTGTTTTGTTCCTTCAGTTTTTGATTTGTTCTTAGGCTCCACAGACGAGTGAAATTATTTGGTACTTGTCTTTCTCCACCTGGCTCATTTCACTGAGCATAACACCCTCTAGCTCCATCCATGTTGTTGCAAATGGTAGGATTTGTTTTCTTCTTGTGGCTGAATAATATTCCATTGTGTATATGTACCACATCTTCCTTATTCATTCATTTACTGATGGACACTTAGGTTGCTTCCACTTCTTGACTATTGTAAATAGTGCTGCGATAAACATAGGGGTGCATATGTCTTTTTGAACCTGGGATCCTACATTCTTAGGGTAAATTCCTAGAAGTGGAATTCCTGGGTCAAATGGTATTTCTATTTTGAGTTTTTTGAGGAACCTCCATACCGCTTTCCACAATGGTTGAACTAGTTTACATTCCCACCAGCAGTGTAGGAGGGTTCCCCTTTCTCCACATCTTCACCAGCATTTGTTGTTCCTAGTCTTTTCTATGTTGGCCATCCTCACTGGTGTGAGGTGATATCTCATTGTGGTTTTAATTTGCATTTCCCTGATGATAAGTGATGTGGAGCCTCTTTTCATGTGCCTGTTGGCCATCTGAATTTCTTCCTTGGAGAAGTGTCTGTTCAGATCCTCTGCCCGTTTTCTAATAGGATTATTTCCTTTTTGGGTGTTGTCGTATGTGAGTTCCTTATATATTTTGGATGTTAACCCCTTGTCAGATATGTCATTTACAAATATATTCTCCCATACTGTAGGATGCCTTTTTGTTCTGTCGATGGTGTCCTTTGCTGTACAGAAGCTTTTTAGCATGATGTAGTCCCATTTATTCATTTTTTATTTTGTTTCCCTTGCCTGAGGAGATGCATTCAGGAAAAAGTTGCTCATGTTTATATTCAAGAGATTTTTGCCTATGTTTTCTTCTAAGAGTTTTATGGTTTCATGACTCACATTCAGGTGTTTGATCCATTTTGAGTTTACTTTTGCGTATGGGATTAGACAATAATCCAGTTTCATTCTCTTACATATAGCTGTCCAGTTTTGCCAACACCAGCTGTTGAAGAGGCTGTCATTTCCCCCATTGTATATCCATGGCCTCTTTATCGTATATTAATTGACCATATATGCTTGGGTTTATATCTGGGCTCTCTAGTCTGTTCCACTGGTCTATTGGTCTGTTCTTGTGGCAGTACCAAACTGTCTTGATTACTGTGGCTTTGTAGTAGAGCGTGAAGTTGGGAGTGGAATCCCCCCAGCATTATTGTTCCTTTTCAGGATTGCTTTGGCTGTTTGGGGTCTTTTGTATTTCCATATGAATTTCAGAACTATTTGCAATAGTTCGTTGAAGAATGCTATTGGTATTTTGATAGGGATTGCATTGAATCTGTAGGTTGCTTTAGGCAGGATGGCCATTTTGACAATATTGATTTTTCCTATCATGAACACAGGATGTGTTTCCATTTATTGGTTTCTTTAATTTCTCTCATGAGTGTCTTGTAGTTTTCAGAGTATAGGTCTTTCACTTCCTTGGTTAGGTTTATTCCTAGGTATTTTATTCGTTTTGATGCAAATGTGAATGGAATTGTTTTTCTGATTTCTCTTTCTGCTAGTTCATCATTAGTGTATAGGAATGCAACAGATTTCTGTGTATTAATTTTGTATCCTGCAACTTTGCTGAATTCAGATATTAGATCTAGTTGTTTTGGAGTGGATTCTTTAGGGTTTTTTATGTACAATATCATGTCATCTATAAACAGGGATTGTTTAACCTCTTCCTTGCCAATCTGGATGTCTTTTATTTCTTTGTGTTGTCTGAGTGCCATGGCTAGGACCTCCAGAACTATGTTGAATAGAAGTGGGGAGAGTGGGCATTCTTGTCTTGTTCCCGATCTTAAAGGAAAAACTTTCAGCTTCTCACTGTTATGTATGATGTTGGCTGTGGGTTTGTCATATATGGCCTTTATTATGTTGAGGTACTTGCCGTCTATACCCATTTTGTTGAGAGTTTTTATCATGAATGGGTGTTGCATTTTGTCGAATGCTTTTTCAGCATCTATGGAGATGATCATGTGGTTTTTGTCCTTCTTTTTGTTGATGTGGTGGATGATGTTGATGGATTTTCGAATGTAGTACCATCCTTGCATCCCTGGAATAAATCCTACTTGATCATGATGGATGATCTTTTTGATGTATTTTTGAATTCAGTTTGCTAATATTTTGCTGAGTATTTTTGCATCTATGTTCATCAGGGATATTGGTCTGTAATTTTCCTTTTTTGCATTGTCTTTGCCTGGTTTTGGTATGCTTACTTCTTTTCAGTTTTAGATAATATTGATTCATATTCCATTTGGGAAGATGAAGATTCGTCTCTGTTTCACCCTTTCTCCAATCACAAACATACACCTATTTAGTCCCCCAACCCCAACTTCTAAAAGTAGTTACTTATATCATAATTTTGTTCAGATCAATATTTATGAGCTTACTTTAATATGGTCCTTTACATGGTACTCAGAACTGAGCTATGGAGTAAGCTGGCTCAGAGATAATGAAAAATATATTGTTTTCCCTGGAGAAAAAAACTGCCTTGTTGGCTTCTTTTCTTAGCTTCTGTCGCTAATGCAGTACTAATCATGAATGAACCCTAAGCTCTCCATCAGTGTTTCAATTTTTCTCTCAATACATTTAGGTGCAACAGGGAGTATGTCAATTCATCCTCTCTGCAGTGTGCTCTAGTCTGGACTGACTGGCTAGGTTCTATGCCTGGTGCCTAGTTTGGGGCTTGTCTGAGTGTTTCTTCTCTATCAGCCTATTTACTGAATCCCTATTTCCTGTGTCAGCATTTTTGTTTGTTTGTTTGTTCCATAGTTTTGATGGAACATATACTCAAAAGGCTTCCTCGGGTAATTGAAATTCCTAGGGTTTATCCAGGTAAATTTATAAAACATCTAAACATGTTTTTCCTCTGCCTTGTTAGCTGATTGGTCACTTGGCTGGACACAGTGTTCTGTGTTGGAGTTAATATTGCCTTCACCATTTGAAGACATTTGGACATTGTCTTTAGTTTCTGATGCCATTTTTATTTCTGCTTCATTATTTGTGTTTGGTTTTTTGAAATTTTGTAACGTTGTTCTGGACACTTCCTGGGCTCTTTTCAATGGAAACTCATGTCCTTCAGTTCTGGCAATTGATACCTTTTTGGTGGTCACTTCTTCCCTTTTCTCTCTTCTCTCTTTCCGTGAATTATCAGTTGGGTGTTATACCTCCTAAATTTATACCTCAAATTTCTGATCATTTCTCTTCTCTAACCATCCCTTTTTCTTTTTGTTTCATTGTCTGAGAGAATGCCCCTACTTTATCTTTCATTGCTTCTGCTCAATTTCTCTTTTTTGCTCTTGTATTATTAATTTCCAAGAGTTCTTTTTTATTCTCTGAATGTTCCTGATTGAAAGCCTCTTATTTTTGCTTTATGGAAGCAAATATCTTCTCTCTGTCTGATGATATTAAAAACATTTTTTTTAAGTTTCTTCTTCTTATGCAGTCTTTGTTTCCTTTAGATTCTTTGTTTACTATTTTCTTTTTTTAATTTTGGTTTCTTGTACCTGTGTTGGGAGCTTTTCTCAAATGTCTGTGATTGTTGGTTGTCTGCTCATAGTTAAGAGTGGGATACTAAGAAAACCTCTGGGAACTCTACGTGTGTTGGTGGGGCATGTGGAATGTGGACTCGCTGTAGGGGGTGGAGCTGGCTGTTGCATGGGGCAAACTGTCAGTAGTGTTAAGTCTTCTTACAGAGCTGGCCAGATTCCCCAAGTATTTCCCATTCTCCTGCCTCCCAGTATCCTAGGAGCTGATTTGGGAAAGAGAGCTGGGGATCTCAGCATCTATAAATAAATGTTCGCCTAGTCCCCTTGTTTTCAGGATGGCACTCTCAGCCCCAGCAGGGCCTCCTGTCACCGTCTAGGGAACCCTAGAGGGTAAGCCTGGAGTCTTTCCCTGGGCTGTGTATGGGCGTGGATCCCATGCTTTTCTTTGTAAGCAATCTCATGCCACTCTGTTTAGACCTACCTTCACTAGCCCCCAACCGATTTGTCCAGAGGTAACCAGCGCCACCATTCCCTGAGTCTTTGGCGATTCTCGGGTGTCAGTCAGACTGATGTTTTTGCCTTGCCCCAGTATTGGTTTTGGATTCACCTTCTCGGGTCCTCCAACTAGTCATCACTCTTCTCATTGCTTGCCAGCCACCTCTTTTCTCCCAACTTCTTTTTTCTTGGGAGTTTTGCCTTCAAAAATGCTTCCTTTACTATCATTTTAGATGGGAGCAAAAGTAAATGAGTAAGTTCAAACTCTATCTTTGTGCAGAAGCCTCTGGCCACATGTCTTTACTTGGGTAACTTCTGCCAGTCCTGCCCCCGAGCCTCCTCTGCGTCTTCCCCTCACCCCTCCTCTGCCATTCCAGGACCTGGGCCTCCTCGTTTCCTCCTGTGTGCTTCCATGACATCACAGTGCACTCTGCACACAGCTCCTTCATTCATTTAGGACATAGTTACCGAGCACCTGCTGTGTGTCAGACTCTGCTCTAGTACCAGGGTTACAGCAGTGAGTCCGACACACAGGAGCCTTGCCTCCATGGAGTTCTCATTCTAGGGGGAAATCAACAGCCAACAAATGAACACACAAACAAATAAGATGACTTCAAATAATAATAAGGCTGTGAAGAAAATAAAACAGGGTACAGAATAGAGACTTGGGGTGGGAGTGATAGGATTCTTCTGCAATGGGCCTAAGATGTCTATTCAGAGGCAGTTAATTCAGTCTCCGTTGAGATGGTACTAATCGGGTCCTCGGTCAGAGCAAAGAGGCAAAAGGATAGTTCAGAGAGGAGTTTGAGGATATGGGGGAATCTTCAGATGACAGATGGCAACCTGTCTAGGCCTGGTGGGAGGGTTTGGTGGGCTGGGAAGAGGGGAGGCGCCACTCACATTTGCGAGTACGAAGCAGCGTGATAACAGGAGCTGAGCGACGCTGAGTGGGGGTCAGAGCCTCTTGTGATGGCTGAAGTGGGCGGCGGTGAGGGACCTGATGACACAGTCCTGATGGCCTTTTTAGTGAAAGGTGAGGCAGATGTCCAGGCTAGAGCCCAGGGCATTAGGCCACCGTGGGGTCTTCGGCCGTGGTTCTCCCTTGTAAGAGGAACAGGCTCCCCAGAGCAGACACAGTTGTTCTGGGCCACCCACCTCCACTGAGCCTTCAGTTGTGGGGGTCCGTGGGGTCTTCGGGGAATGAGATGTCAGCAAGCATGTGGGACTGTGCCGGCTTCCTCATGGTGCTCTGATGGGTGCATGTAGGGGTGCGGGCCAGAGAGGAGATGACTCATTATTCATCATGACTGGCGATAAGGTCTCTGCTAGGCTGGGTTTGGGGCTAGAATATGATGAAAATTCCAGGCTCTGAGAAAGCATCTGTGACCCTTGGTGTCCTCTCCTTGTGATTGTCTTTCTGGCCTGGCCAAGTCAGCGGCACCACTTAGATGCCCCCATGCCCAGCGACCTTGGAGGAGGTGCAGAGAGCTGCCAGCCTCAGTAGTACCTGGCCTCTCTCATGGTCGTCGACTACTCTGTGTTCTCTGTCAGCCCCACCCTGTGCTGACAGGACTGTGCTCACGCACTGGGCAAAGCTGAGAGAGGACAGCTGCTCATCACCCTGCTGTGAGGCGGCACCTGTGTGGGATGACCCTCTGTCCCCTCCTTGGTTGTGGCCCTTTTGATATATCCGTGTCCTCATTTCCCCCACGAACCTGAGGGTGACAGACATTCCCCACCACTCTGACTCCACGTGCCGCGGGACGAGGAACCGGGTTGGGTGTGCTGTATATCTTCTAACCTCTGGATTTCTACCACCAGCACATTCACGGAAGGATGCAGTATTCGCCAAACTCACTGCTGGGAAAGAGAGGAAAAAACGTCAACGAATTAAATAAAAAGCCTCAAGAAGCCCTTCAAATACGACACCAAGAATGGACTCTGGTGTAAACTGCCGACCCTGGGCGACAATGACGTATCAGTACAGGGTCAGCATTTGTAATGGATATGCCACCCTGCTGGGGACGTCAGTAGTGGAGGAGGCTGTGCACGTGGGGACAGGGGGTATCTAGGAAACCTCTGTGCCTTCCTCTCCATTTTGTTGGGAATCCAAAACTGCTCTAAAAAATTAAGTCTGAAGAGCACTGTAAATTCCCAAAGCAGGATTTAAAAAATGATTTAAATTACAGGACAGTCTTTCCGGGAAGATGGCGGGGTGAGCAGGGAGGCAGAAATCTCCTCCCAACACTATATTTATCTACGAAAACACAGCAAATACATCTATTCCTAAAAGAGAGACGAGAATACACAGGAAAGCGCACAGCGTGCAGCTACACCCGAGAGGACTCGGCACCCCAAGAGGCGGGTAAGATACGGAGCCGCAACCCGGCTGGACACGAGCACTCCCCCACCCCAGCGCACTGGCGGGAGGAGAGGATTCAGAGACGGAGGGAGTGGGAGTACACACCGCGAAGTAGCCAGCCCCGGTGATCTGCATGGGGAGCGCTGACCCACATTGCACAGTGCAGCGGAGATTGGAGAGACAGAGGGGCAGGATCTGAGCGGGGAACGCACCAGGGTGCTTGCAGCCGGCTCCCGGGAAGGAAAAAAAAAAGCGCGCGCTTTCTTCAGCGGTCTTAAAGAGACAGGAGCCCAGCGGAGGAGCCGGATCGCCCCAGCACACTCAGCCCAGCAGGCTGGGAGTCCTGGGGAGTTTCAGACGCCTTAGCTGGCGACTGAGGAAGCGTAGCCATACTTAACACTTCTCACTGAGATCAACAGCCTCCTATTCGTTCCCACCCCTGCCAGAGCGATAAAGGGCCCTGCGGAGCGGCGCAGCACGGCTGCGGAATAGTGGGGCAATAGCGCCACCTACAGCATTCCCACAGAATCTACGTCCCGGTGGGCGTTTTTTTTGTTTTTTGTTTTGTTTTGTTTTTGTTTTTTCTCTTTCTTTCTTTTCTTTCTTTCTTTCTTCTTTTTTTTCTCTTTTTAAAGTCTTAAAGAGCCCAGCTGACATACGTGGCAACTACCAGTGACCAATTCTATAGCCATGAAAAGACAGAGGAATATGGTTCAGACCAAAATCAACCAGACAACCCCAGAGAGGGAGCCTGAAGGGATGGAAATGCACAGTCTTCCTGAAAAAGAATTCAGAATAAAAGTCATAACCATGCTGATGGACCTACAGAGAAATGTGCAAGAGCTGAGGGAGGAAGTGAGGGAAGTGAGGAAAGACAATGCAGAAATTAGACAAGCGATCGATGGGCTTAACAGCAGACTGGATGAGATGCAAGAGATTGTTAATGGAATACAAATCAGAGAACAGGAATACAGAGCAGCTGAGGCAGAGAGAGATACAAGGATTTCTAGGAATGAAAGAATATTAAGAGAACTGTGTGACCAATCCAAACAGAACAATATTCGCATTATAGGAGTACCAGAGGAATAAGAGAGAGAAAAAGGGATAGAAAGTGTCTTTGAAGAAATAATTGCTGAAAACTTTCCCTCGCCGGGGAAGGAAATAGTCTCGCAGTCCACCGAAGCCCACAGGTCTTCCAACACAAGGGACCCAAGGAAGACAACACCAAGACACATAATAATTAAGATGGCAAAGATCAAAGATAAAGACAGGGTATTAAAGGCAGCTAGAGAGAGAAAAAAGATCACCTACAAAGGAAAACCCATCAGACTATCATCAGACTTCTCAACAGAAACCTTACAGGCCAGAAGAGAATGGCATGATATATTTAATGTTATGAAACGGAAGGGCCGCGAACCAAGAATATTGAATCCAGCACGATTATCATTTAAATATGATGGAGGGATTAAACAATTTCCAGACAAACGAAAGTTGAGACAGTTTGCCTTTCATAAACCACCACTACAGGAGATCTTAAATGGACTGCTCTAGATGGAAGCACACCTAAGGCTAAAAAGATGTCACCAGAGAAAATAAAATCATAGCAAAGAAAGCAGACCATCCAAATACTAACTAAAGGCAAAGAATAAAACACCTATTATAGAAAAATGGAGGAGGAGGAATAAGAAGGGAGAGAAATAAAGAAACATTGGACAGTGTTTACAATAACTTAACAAGAAATTAAGTTAGATTGTTAGATAGTAAAGAAGCAACCCTTGAACCTTTGGTAACCACGAATCTAAAGCCAGCAATGGCAATAAGTACGTATCTATCAATAATCACCCTAAATGTAAATGGACTGAATTCACCAATCAAAAGACACAGAGTAACAGAATGGATAAAAAAGCAAGACCCATCTATATGCTGCCTACAAGAAACTCACCTCAAATCCAAAGATATACACAGACTAAAAGTGAAGGGATGGAAAAAGATATTTCATGCAAACAACAAAGAGAAAAAAGCACGTGCTGCAGTACTTGTATCAGACAAAATAGACTTCAAAACGAAGAAAGTAGCAAGAGGTAAAGAAGGACATTACATAATGATAAAGGGGTCAGTCCAACAAGAAGATATAACCATTATAAATATATATGCACCCAACACAGGAGCGCCAGCATATGTGAGACAAATACTAACAGAATTAAAGGAGGAAACAGACAGCAATGCATTCATTTTAGGAGACTTCAACACACCACTCACTCCAGAGGACAGATCAACCAGACAGAAAATAAGTAAAGACACAGAGGCACTGAAAAACACACTAGAACAGATGGACCTAACAGAAATATACAGAACTCTACACCCAAAAGGAACAGGATACACATTCTTCTCAAGTGCACATGGAACATTTTCGAGAATAGACCACATACTACGCCACAAAAAGAACTTCAGTAATTTTAAAAATATTGAAATCCTACCAACCAACTTCTCAGATCACCAAGGTATAAAACTAGAAATAAATTTTAGAAAGAAATCAAAAAGTGTAACAAATACATGAAGACTTAACAACATTCTCCTAATTAATCAATGGGTTAACGACCAAATCAAAAGAGAAATCAAAGAATATATGGAGACTAATGACAACAACAACACAAAGCCACAACTTACGTGTGACGCAGCAAAGGCAGTTCTAAGAGGAAAGTATATTGCAATCCAGGCCTATTTAAAGAAGCAAGAACATTCCCAAATGAATAGTCTAAAGACACAATTACTGAAATTGGAAAAAGAAGAACAAATGAGGCCCAAAGTCACCAGAAGGAGGGACATAATAAAGATTAGAGAAGAAATAAATAAAATTGAGAAGAATAAAACAATAGAAAAAATCAATAAAACCAAGAGCTGGTTCTTTGAAAAAATAAACCAAATAGATAAACCCCTAGCCAGACTCATTAAGAGAAAAAGAGAATCTACACACATAAACACAATCAGAAATAAGAAAGGAAAAATCACGACGGACCACACAGAAATACAAGGAATCATAAGAGAATAATATTATGAGAATCTATACGCTAACAAGCTGGAAAACCTAGAAGAAATGGACAACTTCTTAGAAAAATACAACCTTCCAAGACTGACCAAGCAAGAAACAGAAAAACTAAACAGACCAATCACCAACAACGAAATTGAATTGGTAATCAAAAAACTACCCAAGAACAAAACCCCCAGGCCTGATGGATTCACCTCTGAATTCTACCAGACATATAGAGAAGAAATAACACCGATTCTCCTTAAAGTTTTCCAAAAAATAGAAGAGGAGGAAATACTTCCAAACTCATTCTATGAAGCCAGCATCACTCTAATACCAAAACCTGGAAAAGACCTCACCAAAAAAGAAAATTACAGACCAATATCCCTGGTGAACGTAGATGCAAAAATACTCAACAAAATATTAGCAAACCGAATTCAAAAATACATCAAGAGGATCATACACCATGATCAAGTGGGATTCATCCTAGGGATGCAAGGATGGTACAACATTCGAAAATCCATCAACATCATCCACCACATCAACAAAAAGAAGAACAAAAACCACATGATCATCTCCATAGATGCTGAAAAAGCATTTGACAAAATTCAGCATCCATTCCTGATTAAAACTCTCAGCAAAATGGGTGTAGACGGCAAGTACCTCAACATCATAAAGCCTATGTATGACAAACCCACAGCTAACATTATAGTTAATGGCGAGACACTGAAAGCTTTTCATCTAAGATCGGGAACAAGAGAGGGATGCCCACTCTCTCCACTGTTATTCAACATAGTACTGGAGGTCCTAGCCACAGCAATCAGACAAAACAAAGACATACAAGGCATTCAGATTGGTAAAGAAGAAGTCAAATTGTCACTATTTGCAGATGACGTGATATTGTACATAAAAAACCCTAAAGACTCCATTCCAAAACTACTAGAACTGATATCTGAATTCAGCAAAGTTGCAGGATACAAAATTAACACACAGATATCTGTTGCTTTCCTATACACTAATGATGAACTAACAGAAAGAGAAATCAGAAAAACAATTCCATTCACATTTGCATCAAAAAGAATAAAATACCTAGGAATAAACCTAACGAAGGAAGTGAAAGACCTGTACTCTGAAAACTACAAGACACTCCTAAGAGAAATTAAAGAGGACACTAACAAATGGAAATGCGTCCCATGCTCTTGGCTAGGAAGAATAAATATTGTCAAAATGGCTGTACTACCTAAAGCAATCTACAGATTCAATGCAATCCCTATCAGACTACCAACAGCTTTCTTCAATGAACTGGAACAAATAATTCTAAAATTCATATGGAACCACGAAAGACCCCAAATAGCGAAAGCAATCCTGAGAAGGAGGAATAAAACAGGTGGAATTATGCTCCCTGACTTCAAGCTCTACTACAAAGCCACAGCAATCAAGACAATTTGGTACTGGCACAAAAACAGACCCACAGACCAGTGGAACAGAATAGAAAATCCAAACATTAACCCAAACATATACAGTCAATTAATATTTGGTAAAGGCGCCTTGAATATCCAATGGGGAGATGACAGCCTCTTCAGCATCTGGTGTTGGAAAAACTGGACAGCTACATGTAAGAGAATGAAACTGGACTACTGTCTAACCCCATACACAAAGGTAAACTCAAGGTGGATCAAAGACCTGAATGTAAGTCATGAAACCATAAAACTCTTAGAAAAAAACATAGGCAAAAATCTCTTGGACATAAACATGAGCAACTTCTTCATGAACATATCTCCCCGGGCAAGGGAAACAAAAGCAAAAATGAACAAGTGGGACTATATGAAGCTGAAAAGCTTCTGTACAGCAAAGGACACCATCAGTAGAACAAAAAGACATCCTAAAGTATGGGAGAATATATTCATAAAAAACGTATCTGATAAAGGATTGACATCCAAAATATATAAAGAACTCATGCACCTTAACAAACAAAAAGCAAATAATCCAATTAAGAAATGGGCAGAGGTCATGAATAGACACTTCTCCAAAGAAGAAATTCAGATGGCCAACAGGCACATGAAAAGATGCTCCACATCGCTAATCATCAGAGAAATGCAGATTAAAACCACAATGAGATATCACCTCACACCAGTGAGGATGGCCAACATCCAAAACACAAACAACAACAAATGTTGGCGAGGATGTGGAGAAAAGGGAACCCTCCTACACTGCTGGTGGGAATGCAAATTAGTTCAACCATTGTGGAAAGCAGTATGGAGGTTCCTCAAAAAAGTCAAAATAGAAATACCATTTGACCCAGGAATTCCACTCCTAGGAATTTACCCTAAGAATGCAGCAGCCCAATTTGAAAAAAGACAGATGCACCCCTATGTTAATTGCAGCACTATTTATAATAGCCAAGAAATGGAAGCAACCTAAGTGTCCATCAGTAGATGAATGGATAAAGAAGATGTGGTACATATACACAATGGAATATTATTCAGCCATAAGAAGAAAACAAATCT
This sequence comes from Smutsia gigantea, assembly GCA_032199065.1. Taxonomy (NCBI): domain Eukaryota; kingdom Metazoa; phylum Chordata; class Mammalia; order Pholidota; family Manidae; genus Smutsia; species Smutsia gigantea. Next base: position 71,845 of record JAVSCE010000495.1, on the reverse strand, counting down.
TACCATTTGCCACAACATGGATGGAGCTAGAGGGTATTATGCTCAGTGAAATAAGCCAAGCTGAAAAAGACAAGTATCAAATGATTTCACTCATATGTGGAGTATAAGAACAAAGAAAAAATACTGAAGGAACAAAACAGCAGCAGCCTCACAGAACCCAAGAACGGACTAATAGTTACCAAAGGGAAAGGGACTGGGGAAAATGGGTGGGAAGGGAGGGATAAGAGGGAAAAAGGGGCATTACGATTAGCAGATGTAATGTTGGGAGGTCACGGGGAGGGCAGTACAACTCATAGAAGACAAGTAGTGATTCTATAGCATCTCACTACGCTGACGGACAGTGACTGTAATGGGGTTGGTGGGGGGGACCTGATGAAGGGGTAGTTCAATAACCATAATATTGCACATGTAATTGTAGATTAATGATAATAAAATAAATTATATTATAAAAAATAAATAAAATAAATTACAGGAAAAACTAAGGCTACATGACTTCATGCCGAGAAATTCGACTGGCTTAGAAGAGCTTTGTCACTAGGACCTCTTCTGTGAGCCAGTCAGCCCAGGGGGGCTGGGCCTTGCTGCCCCAGTGCTGGGGAGTGTTGGGCCAGGGCAGGTTTGAGACATGCTGTCTCTGGTTCCTCCCAGGCCGCCCCAGCAATGGACACTGCACAGGATTATAGTTCTTGTTCTTTCTACTGTTTCTCCAAAGGTTCCGAGGGAGCCAATGTGCCTAGGGGCCCAGGCAGAGGTGAGCCCAGGTATGCATCTTCTCTCTCCATTCCCACTTGGGGATTCTTTTCATCAGAAAGGACGCTCGGTTTCTCTGCAACATGTCACCCCTTGACCTGCCTCCCAATTACTTTGTGAGGCCAGTGGTTCCTGACTGTGACTTGTGTGGTCAAAGTCCATTCAGAGAAACAGGTCTGATCCAAGCCTCTGCCGCTAACTCAGTATGTTAGTGGTTAAATCACTAAAACTCTGGGGGCCCTTTCCCCACTCTACAACTGGGGGAACTCCAAATATTCCTTGGTCCTAATGGCTCTCGGGCTGTCCATGGGTCATGCACACTTCTTCTTGGCCTATTTTGGAAGCAGTTGAGACTTCTGGGATTCAGTGTGGTCTGAGGAGGGAGGGAGGCCGGGCACCATACTCTCCTCATTCATTTTCCATGTTCCACGGGCAGCTCTGCCTCCCACAGCCAGGAGAGGGGCCACAACAGCCTCGCTGATGCTTTTCAGCATCAGTCATCCTCAGGGACCCCTTACCCAGTGGTCCCCGAGTCCCGCCAGGTGTCTGGGGAGGAGGCTCAGCCATCCTTTCTGTCTTCTCAGAGACTGTGTGGCTGAGAGGAACTGGGGAGGGAGCCAGAGGCAGAGAAGAGGTTGGGGGGCGGAGAGAGAGGGCTGGCTGGGGCTAGTACAATTCCCTTGTCTTCTCAGACAAGGCGGTCCAAGACAATAAATGAACTCGCCAAGTTCGCCTTTGGCAAGTGTCCCAACTAACTCCCCATTAGGACTCCTGTTGCAATCCTGTCCTCCTGTTGCCATTTTATCCTGACTCCTTGTTTATTTGCTTCCTGTAAAAGAGAAATTGCATTGAATTTAAAGAGTAGAAATTGAAAATCCAGCATAGTAACTGGACGGCCAGGAGCACGTGGAAAAGACTAGCGGTGGCCGGCGGGGGCTCACCTTCGTCCCGTCCACTGGCCTTCCATGAAGGCCTTTCAGGTGGGACTTTTCTGGACAGGACAAAGGACACATTGGGCTATATTCCAGTATCTCCTCATTTGTTTTTCTTACACTTAAGGTTTCCAGGTAGGTTTCTGTCTGTCTGCTTGGCTAAGTTGGCTATGTGCAGTTCGAAACAGAGAGAGTGAACGGATCCTGTCTCGCCCTTTTCTCTATTCTTGCCCAGCTTGGGTCTTGGTTCCCAGGGAAAGACTGGCTCTCAAGCTGCATTCTTGGCGGCTTTCCCTTCTTCTGATTTCCAATGAACATGAGGAGGAGGAAAAAGAGGAGAAAGAGAAGAAAACCAACCACCCCCTAACGAGCAGGCCAGGCCGCCATGCTGCATTAAATCCAGGGACACGCTGCATGGTGGTGAGCGAGGATGGAGCCCCCTGGAGGAATGAAGTGGCAGCCACACCCGATGGGCAGCCCTAAAGTTGATCCTGGAACAGAAGGCATTCGTTCTCGGTACGTTGCGCAGATGCCCACCAAGTTGCCCTCCTCTGGAGCTGCTCTTCAAGACGAGCTTGGGGCTTGGGGATCTGCCGTGCTTGCTCAGGCCAGGATTACAGTGATACTTAGCGAACGCTTTCCCTTCTAAACGCTTCAGTCCTTGCAGTCCCCGCCCCCCACTTCACGTGTGAGGAAACTGAGGCCAAGTGCATGCAGCTGGCAAGTCGGACAAGGTGCTCTCCGGATCCCAGCCGTCTGCTGGGGCGGCCAGCCCGCTCTGAGAAGGCTTCCTCTAGAGCCTGCTGTCTGTGGAGCCCGGACTCCCTTCTCTCCTGCACTGCCTAGGCCTGGCCTGCTCACTGGCACCTTCCCAGGACTCCCTCCCACACTTGCAGCTTTTCTCCAGCCAGATAGTTTCAGCAAGTCGGGCTGTGAGTCACGCGTTTCCTTCAGAGGGGTCAAAGGCTCCTTCATTCCTTACGGCACTGCCATGCAGGTGTGCCCACCGCAGCTTAGGGAGAGTGAATCTATGGGCCAGGAAGCTGCCAGGCTCTCTCCTGGGCTCTTGTAACCTGCAGCAAAGCCGCCTGCCACTCCCGGGCTGGAGCCAGTGTCTCGGCTGGCCCAGCACAATGGTTCTTGCTGTGATGGCAGGATTGTGTCAGCGGCAGCCCTCCGGGAGCTTGGAGACCAGATGTGTCACTCACAAGTCCTGGGGGCACATGGCACACCCCCAGGGCCACGCAGCAAGGTCGCAACAGAGAAGAGAGCAGACCTGAAGCTCTGTCTCATTAGAGCCCGAGGTTGGGTGTCTGAGATTTCTTTACATTTTCAATCAGGTTGGCTGATTGAAAAATAAGAGGGGGATCAGGGCCCCGGAGCGAGGAGCAGGGGCCCCACCCAACTGTCAGTGATGAGGTGCCCCCCCCACCACCACTTTCTGAAAAAGGGGCCTTCATGGGCGGGGCAGCCTCCTCCCTTCTCTGGGCCTGTTGCTGCCAGGTGTCATAGGCCCATGGTAGGTTCGTTCCAGATGATGTGTGCCTGGAAATGAGGGCCTCCGCATCAAAAGCTCCACGTCACTTGCTTAAACTACAATCAAAAAAGCTTAGTGTTGGGTGCTACATTACATGTGTCCTTATCAAACACTCAAAGTTGTGTTTCAGGAGAGACTTAATACACAGGTAAGACACAAGGTGGCTTTTTGCCGACGGAGGAAGCCAAACTGAGAGTTGCCTGCATGCTGGTTTCTGGGCTCCTCTCTCCCAGGATAGGCAGCTCCGGAGGGGAAGCCTCTGATTCGCCCCCAACCAGAAGTGCAAAGAGGAGTGTGCAAACATCCCTGCCAGTTTCCCACCCACTGCCAGCTTGTAGCTGCAGGGTGACATATGTTTCTTTGAACAAACTGGATGATTGGTCTTAGTTGCAACTTTTGAATAGTTTATAAACATTCCTTTCCGTTCTGCGGCTATGAAACGATATGTCTTTCTTCAAGGAATGTCAAATTAAACTTGCATACAAAAGAACATTTCTAACCATTCTGATATACATAAGCTCATATGTGTAATTTTATGGCTATGCTTTCTGACCAGATATTAATAATATTCAGAAATGAAAAGCATTAAGATATGTTGCCATTGAGATGCTAGATATGTATAAACACACTTTGAGAATCTAATGATTTTTGTCAGGATTTTGGGAATTCTTGCTTGTTGCTGTGTTTTAATTGTAGTATAGCTGAAGAATAGATCTGAAATTATATGAGAATACCTCAAGTAGCCCCCGTTTTATTTTTAATGCTGTTAATAGGACTTCCAGAGATTCTAATTTATCTTACAATTGAGTTTCCAGTGTCTGAACATACCTAATTTTTAGTCTTTTCTTTAGTTCCAATATTTATTTCAAGTCTCCTTTATTATAAAAACTAGCTTTAGAAAATAAAACACAACACACTGTATTTCGTGCATAGAATGTTGGTCAGTTCAGCTCTGAAGAGCAGGTAGAGCATTGTCCCGTGCATAGCTCTATCCCAGAGCTTGCTCATAAAAACAATAATAATATTATTGCTATATTAATGACATAAATATTAGTGAATATTTGTCAAGTGATTAAATAAATGAACGAGTGACCGAATACAATGAGGCTAATCCATGACATTAGAAAAGTCACTCAATTATGATTCTCATTTTAAGCATCTGCCTGTCTCCCTTACTAGGATGAGGCTAGAAGTTTAGTCTGATTTGTTCACATATGTATTCAAAACACCTAAAAAAATTCCTGGCACCCAGAAGACACTCAGCAAATATTTCTTGAACAATTAATGCATCTGAGGCTATAGCCATAGACGATACTCCCTCATCTAAGCCTGATGGTTCTTAAATGTGTATCTTTGTCACAAAGGGAATTGGGAGAAATATTTCCTATGTTAAAGGATGTGAGCAGACTGCTCACTGTTCCTGGCCCTTTCTCACAAATGTAGTCTGCCCACATGAGCCCTCCCTGGGAATGTGTGAAAGGCAGCTGCAGATGCCTGTTTTTTTGTTTTTTGTGTAAGAACTCCTCCAGATCACCTCTGATTTCTTTTTTCTATAGTCTCTCACCTTTGATTTTTCACTTGTAGATTCCTCCAAGCAATCACTTCTGATGACAGCAGGGACTGTAATAGATATATGCACACCTGTGGTCACAGCAGAATTCTTCACAAGAGCCAAGAGGTGGAAGCAACCCAAGTGTCCATCAATGGATGACTGGATCAACAAATGTGGTCCTATACTTTCATACAATGGAACATTATTCAGCCTTAAAAATGAAGGAAATTTTGATGAGCAATATGGATGAATCTTGAAAAAATAATGCTAAGTGAAATAAGCCAGTGACAAAAGGACAAATATCCTATTCTATTTTCACGAGGCACCCAGAACAGGCAAACTCATACAGACAGAAAACAGAATGATGGTTGCCAAGAGCTGGGAGGAGAGGGAATGGGGGGAAAGTGTTTAATGGGTATGTTCCCTAAAGTGAAATGTTTAGGAAGATGAAAGAGTTCTGGAGATGGATGGTGGTGACGTTTGCACAGCAGTGTGCATGTATGTAATGCCATAGACCTCTGCACTGAGAGATGGTTAAAATGGCAATTCCTATGTTATGTATATTTTATTGCTAAAAACCCCATGTGTCCATCCATTTTGGTTCTGTGGTTCACTCATGACTCTTACCATGCCCTTGCTTCGAGGTCCCATTTTTGGATCAATCTCCAGTCACGATGTCAGCCCACCTGAAGGACTCAGCCCATAAGGTCTCAGGTTCGAGTGGCCTGTTCTCAGGGAGTCCTGAGCTGCCGCATAAGAAGTCCAACAGCTAGAGGGGACTCACCATAGAGATTCTAATTCATCTTACATTTGAGTTTCCAGTGACTGAAAATACTTAATATACTTGATAGCATAGTTCCTTTCTCTTTTGCAGCTCTAAAATGACACTCCATTCTTTAAAGGATGGTGAATTAAACTTGCATACAAAAGAATATTTCTAACGATTTTGATACATGAGTTCTTATGTGTAATTTTATAGCTATTCCATCTCACTAGAGAGTCTGTTGGGGTGGGGTTTGGCTCATGGCCTCAGATGACCCCAGTTTTCCCGCCTTTCCCACCAAGGCACTGGACACCGATGGAAGCCATCATGGACCCTCCCAATCAGGCCACCAGCCACCGAGTGCCCCTGAGAGACCACGTGGACAGGAAATGGCCCTAAGAGCCCTGCCTGAATTCCTGACTCACATGGCTATGCGATACAGTAAGTGGTCATTGTCATACTAAGCCACTAGGTTTTGGGTAATTTGGTATATTGCTGCAGATAACAACTTTGCCACTCAAAGTAGTTTTGCTTTTGAAGATTATTTGCTGTTGTTTCAGCAAACTGGGGTCAATTCACTAGGGACATTCTCCTGTCCTGCAAAGCTGTTCTAAGTCCTTAAAAAATATCTTTATGGCTAGATTTCCTCTAGTAAAGCCAGTGAGCTCTAGCTCAGTTACCAGAAGGACTCAGGAAACCCCACCCTTTCTGTTGCCATCGTCCATTTATTTGAGGGCATCACAGCCTGTTGGTGTTTGCCTGTGCCTCTGCTGGTGGAGACTTGAGCAATAAAATGAATGAACTGGAAGATAAAATAAATGGAACAAGATTCCTACTGTCCCTTTTTAAAAAATTAAGCATCGGGTCTGTTCTTTTGCTGTTGTTTTGTTTGATCAGAGTGGTGAATCCATAAGCTTCAAAGAAACTCAAATGGTATAAGAAGGCATAAATAAAGAGCATCTCTGTCACCACCACAGACCCACTCCCCAGGGGCAACCACTGTCACTGTTTCTTGTTTAATTATTCCAATGTTTACATCCATAACTTTAAATAATATGCTGTCTATTTTTCTTAATCTCTGGATCCTTGACATTTTCTATTTGTTCCCAGCTATTAGAGATGGGTAATTTTCCACTTACACTCTCTCCTATCTCTCCTTCTCCATCCTCTCTACAAATTTGTTATGCTGTTATTATTATTATTTTTGAAGTACCAAGAAACACAAATTTATTATCTTGAAGTTTCTGTAGGTCAAAATTTGGGGCTCAGCCTAGCTGGGTTCTCTTCTGTTCAGAGCCTCAGAAGGTTGAGATCAGGGTGCAGTCCAGGGCTGTGGTCTCATCTGGAGTTTGGGATTATTGTCCAGGCTCATTCAAGCAGAACTCAGATTTACAGAACTCAATTCCTTGCAGTTGTAGGACTGAGATACATGTTAATGAGAGAGGATAACCAAGAAATTGCTGGTGTACTGGTCAGTATTGTCCAAGAGTCAGAGCTGCTCACAATCACAGACTGAACCCATTATGTTATTATTTTGAATTATTTTACTTGTTATCTTTGTAACATTACTTAATACACATAAACCTTTAGTTCTTGTTTCATCACCTACAGACAGTGTCTCTTTTCTCTTCATTGTGTAATAAGAACCCATCTTCCTGGTCCACCTTTCAGCTTCTGCTAGTTATATTGGTGTTTTTACATTGTTTACTTGTGTATCCTGGGAGCCCAGAGAAGTGCCACCACACAATAGGCGCATAACAAGTATTTACTGAGTGAATGAATTAATCATCAAGAATTATAACATTTAGATTTTGTTTTCTAAACCATAATTACATCTTCTGTGCTTTCCTTACCATTAATTCTAAAGACAGAAGGAAACATACAATATTGAAAATATGATCATATATGTGTTATTCACTGAAAAAGCAGTGTAACTGGAATAGTGTAACTGGACCCACAGAGAAGGGAAAGTGTTTTGTGTCATTGAAGCTGTGCCTTTTAAAGTATAATGTCTTGAGCTTCAAGGTCAATGGGATTTTGTTTTTTAATATTCTAATTTAAGCTTCTAATTAATTCTAGTTGCTATAACAAACAGCCCCCAAATATCGATGGTTTAACACGAAAAGATATTTCCCACTAGAATCCAGTGCAGATATTCCTGATTGGGCAGGTCTTTAGGGAAGTTCTTCTCTAAGTGGTGACTTAGGGTTTCTGGATTCTTCCATCTTGCAGCACTATCAATTTCTAAGGTCTTGAGTCCTTCACTTGTAGCTGCCCAGAAGGAAGAAAGAGCTCAAGAATGGAAAGTCGTGAAGGATGCTTTATAGCCAAGCCTAGAAATGGCCCAATCACTTGCACTGACCAAAACACAGTCACGTGAACCCACCTCAGTGCCGTGGTGGAGAGGGGGTTGCAGCAGGAAAACAGTCCAGCTATACATGCAGGAAGGAGAAGGGATCCAGACTTTGGTGGGCACTGACTGTATCTACTACTTCCTTCAGCATACTCACCAGTATGCCCCATTTTACTTGGACTCGTGCATGCACATGGCCAATTCTTGGAGTTAGATGCAACTATGCAACTTACTTTGGCTAATGAAATGTAAGCCAGCGGATGTTATGTGACACCTGATTTCTTTCTGTCATGAAGAGTGGTAATGCTTCAGTATTGGCTGCCTGTCAGCCTGAGTCCTAGGTTGAGGGCAGTGATGAGCAGGGCTTCCATCTGGCCCTCAGTGGGTATGTAGAGTAAATAAGAAAGAAAGCTCTGTGGTAAGACACTAAGATTTTGATGTGGTTTTTTTTGTGTGTGTGTGTGTGGCATAATCTAACATATCTTCACAGAAACAGATTTCCCTTCTACTTCTTCTTCCTGCTTTCCCTACCTATTGGCTCTTTTCCTAACACCCCCACCCCCACACCAACTTTATTAAAATATAATTGACATATAACATTATGTAAGTTTAAGTTTAAGATGCACAGTGTGATTTGATTGATGTATATATAGCAAATTGTTCACCACAATAAAGTTAGTTAACACATCCTTCACCTCACATAATTACCATTTTGTTGTCTTGTTATGGTAAGAATATTAAGTCTCTACTTACACAGCAACTTTCAAGAATACAATATAGTGTTGTTAACTATAGTCACTATGCTTAATATTAGATGTTTGGAACTTATTTATCTTAGAGCTGGAAGTTTGTACCCTTTGACCAACATCTCCCAATTGCCCACCCCTCAGCCCCTGGTAACCACCATTCTACTCTCTGTTTCTAGGAGTTCAACGTTTCTGGATTCCACATATAAAGTGATATCATACAGTATTTGTCTTCCTTTGTCTGACGTATTTCACTTAACATAGTGCCTTCAAGTTCCATCCATGTTGTTGCAAATGGCAGGATTCTCTTCTTTCTCATGGCTAAATAATAATAATACTCTTCTGGCTGAAAACAATGAATTTGTTTATTCTAACAGTTTTTTGGTGGCATCTTTAGGATTTTCTACATATAAGTTCATATCACTAACAGACAGAGACACTTTCACTTCTTCTCTTTAAATTTGGATACCTTTTATTTCTCTTTCTTTCCTGATTGCTCTGGCTAGCATTTTCAGTACAATGTTGAATAGAGGTGGTGAGAGTGGGCACCCTCGTCTTGTTCCTGAACTTGGGGAGAAAGCTTTCAGCCTTTCACCACTGAATGTGATATTAACATGGGTTTATTGACCATTATTGATATGGCTTTTATTATGTTGAGTATATTCCTTCTATATGTAATTTGGTGAGAGTTTTTGTTGTGAAGGATGTTGACTTTTGTCAAATGCTTTTTCTACATCTATTAAAATTATGAGATGATTTTTGTCTTTCATTCGTTTACTGGGTTATCACATTTATTGATTTGCATATATTGAACCATCCTTTCCATCCCAGAGATAAATCCCACTTGACCATGGTGAATGATCCATTTAATGTGGTATTGAATTTGGTTTGCTGGTATTTTGCTGAGAATTTTTGGATCTATATTCATAAGGGCTATTGGCCTATGTTTTTCTTTTATTGCTGTATCTCTATCTGACTTTTGTATCAGGTAGTGCTGGCTTCATAAAGTGAGTTCTTCTTCAATTTTTGGAAAGAGTTTGAGAAGCATTGGTTTTAAGTCTTCTCTAAGTGTTTGATAGAATTCACCTGTGAAGCCATATGATCCTGGCTGGACTTTTCTTTTTTGGGAGGTTTTTCCTTTACTGATTCAATTTGTTATTGTTGTGCTCAGATTTTCTATTTCTTCATGATTCTAGTCTTATATGTTTCTAGATATTTATCATTCCTTCTAGGTTATACATTTTGTTGTCATGTAATTTTTCATAGTAGTCTCTTAGGATCCTTTGTGTCTCTGTGGTGTCAGTTGTAATGACTGCTTTTATTTATAATTTTATTTATTTGAGCCTTCTCTCATTTTTCTTTGGTATGTCTAGCTAAAGGTTCATCAATTTTTTTTTCAAAAACCATCATTTAGTTCCATGATACCATCAATTGTTTTTCTATTCTTTATTTCATTTATTTCTGTTCTGATCTTTGTCATTTCCTTCTGTTAATTTTGTGTTCAGTTTGTTATTGTTTTTCTAGTTCTTTGAGTTGTAAATTTAGGTTGTTCATTTGAGAGCTTTCTTTTTTCTTAATGTAAACATTTATTGCTATGTATTTCCTTCTTAGCATTACTGTTGCTACTTCTCATAAGTTTGGGTATGTTGTGTTTCCATTTTTTTTTCATTTCAACATATTTTTTTGGTTTCATCTTTGATCATTAGTTGTTCAGGAATGTGTTGTTTAATCTCTACATACCTGTGAACTTTCCAGTTTTCTTCCTGTTATTGATTTCTAGCCTCATGCCATTGTGATCAGAAAATATACTTGTTATGATTTCAATATTTTTAAATTAGCTGAACTTTGGTAATCTAACATATGATTTATATTGGAGAATGTTTCATGTGCACTTAAGAAGAATGTGTGTTCCATTGCTGTTAAATGAAATATTCTGTATATGTGTGTTAGGTCCATTTAGTGTAAAGTATAGTTCCATCCTAATGTTTCCTTATTGGCTTTATGTCTGGATAATCTATGCACTGTTGAAATTTACTCTCTTTGTTATTATTTGCTTAATATATTTAGGTGCTCCAATGTTGGGTCTATATAATTTTATAATTGTTATATCCTCTTTATGAATTGACCCCATTATCATTATAATGACCTTCTTTGTCTCTTGTTACAGTTTTTGACTTGAAGTCTATTTGGCTGATAGAAGTACAGCTACCTCTGCTCTTTTTCAGTTTTCATTTGCATGTAATATTTCTTTCCATCCCTTCTCTTTGAGTCTATGTGTGTCTTTGAAGCTGGATGTGCCTGTTTAGGCAGGATATAGTTAGGTCTTGTTTTGTTTTGTTGTTGTTTTAACTATTCAGCCACTCTGCACCTTTTGATTGGAGAATTTAGTCCATGTATATTTAAAGTAATTATTGATAGGTAAGCACTTACTGTTGCTCTTTTGTTTTCTGGCTGTTTTGCAGTTCCTTTGTTCCTTTCTTCCTCTTTTGCTATCTTCCTTTGTGAATTGATGAATTTCCATAACTGTATATTTTGATTCCATTCTCTTTATCTTGTCTGTATACTACATGTTTTTGTTTTGTGGTTACCCTGTGCCTTACTTGAAACATCTTACAGATGTAACAGTCTGTTTTAAGCAGATAACAACTTAACTTTGATCACATATAAAAACCATCTTTTACCACCACACTTTATGTTTTTGATATCAGAATTTACATTTTTGTATATTGTGTAATCTAGTAATAAATTATTGTAGCCACAGCTATTTTTTTTAGTTCCAGATGTACAACGTAATGATTCATTATTTGTATATATTGCAAGATGATCACCACAGTAAAAAGTCCAGTCAACATCCATCACCATACATAGTTATAAAATATTTTTTTCTTATGATGAGAACTTTCAAGATCCAGTTTCCTAGCTACTTTTAAATAGGCAACACAGTATTAACTATAATCACCACGCTGTACATTATATCCTATGACTTACCATTTTATAACTGGAAATTTACACTTTTTAACCCCCTTCCCCATTTTGCCCACCCAGGGGGCCAGGGCAAGCAAGGGCTAAGATCAACTGCAGGTTTCCTGGGAGTTTCCATGGCTCTGGATGTCACTGCGAACTATCACATCTGCTGGTTCTCAGATGGGTACATGGCAGTGGGTCCATGGTATCAAGAGTCAGATGGGGAGCATGCAGGTACTGGATGGGCTGGCTGCAGGTGAGCCCAGTTGCACAGGCTGCTAACAGGAGAGAGGGCCAGATCTGGGTCCACAAGCAGCTGCAGGGGCCCTGGCTGTCAATATGCCCTTCTGTGACTACAGGGTCTCCTCATGGGCATGCACATGGCAGTGGAGACCAGTGACGGGGTTGTATCAGGAGTGTCCAGGTATGCAGCTGGGGTCGGGGAGGCAGTCATTACAGGTGATCCCAGTGGTGCAGCCTATTGGCAGAAGAGACTGCCAGATCCTGGCCCACAGGCAGCTCTGGGGGCTTTGGCTACCAGAGTGTCCTTCTGTGGTTGTAAGAACTTGCCACTCAGGTGCACCCATGGCCATGGAGGCCAGCGGTGGGAATCAGACCAATGGTGTGCAAGAGCACAGCTGGAGGGGCTACTCCTGAGTGCATACACAGTGCTGAGGGTCAGTTGCGGGGGTCTGGGCTGGTGTCTTGCACTTTCACAGCAGCAGAAGCCTGGGCTGTCTGCCAGTGCAGGTTCCGGGCTCCAGTGGCGACTGGGGTGGAGAGGAAGTGAGGAGGGATTCAGGTTGCTGGCATCAGTGAGCATGCATACCTGTTGGCCAAAAAACAGTGAAATCTGCAGGAGTCCTCGGCAGCTGTGCTGGTCATTGGTTTCTTCAGTGGGAAAAACTGCTGAGTTCATCTGCAGAAGAGGTCCCTGGGAACCTCAGTTGCTTTTGTTGTGCAGCTGTTACTGATAGCTGCTGCTTTTTTTCCTTGTTCCTAACCTTCTGGACACATCTCCACTTTGATGGGCTGGGTGAGGTGAAATCAAAGCAGGACTTTTGTGTTGTGTCCTGAAATGCTGCTCACTCACTCCAAGCTCCCTTTCCTGGTGAGGTAAACTCTTTCTAGCTGGGGATTTCCCTTGTGGTACAGAGCAGTGCCAGCCTGGGGGCATGGGAAGATGCGGGCAAAGGAAGTGGTAGGTCTTCCTTCCCTCTTTGTGTGGTTATTCTCAGGTCCTTTGTTCCACTGAGTTGCTGAAGTTCCTTAAGTAGACTCCAGAGCTCTCTCAGAACCATTTCTATTTGTGGGTAGCTGTCTACTTATAGATCTCGGTTGGGGGTTGGGGGCTAGGGTCTCCTACTCCGTCGTCTTGGTGACATCACCCATCCCATCCACTCTGGAGCTTGGAGCCTTCATGGCGCTCCCTTATTGGCATCCTCCCTCTTTCCTAATGCAAGTTCTGGACTGTAGCTTCCTTCACTCTGTATTTTTTCTTTTTCTGTTAAAATAGTCCATAAATTTTCCATATTCTGGCATGCTTCATTGATAGTTAACTTTTCCCATTTGGTGCACTCTCATGGGTTTATTCTACTGTACCTCTTGCTCTCAAGTGAATGGAATTTGGGGAGGAAAGAGCAGTAGTTGTGCATGTTCCATTTGTTTCAATATCTTGCCTCTAAAGCAAGGAATTCACTTCTGAATGTTGTCCTGGTTTAACTCAGGGAGCAGCCCCATTAGAGCTGGTTATTCTAGGTCTTGGTTAACCATTCAGCATTATTCAGGTCCCCACTGAGGAGAGGTTGAAATGGTTCATGAAAGCGGAAAACACTTAGGAACTATAGTTTGTAATTATTTTACTATTAAGATAGTGCTGCAGATAGAAAGGAAATAAATATTTTAATAGAATAGGTCAATGTACACACACACCTTTGAATCTGTATCTAAATAAGTACGTAATTGGCACATTTGCTTATTATTATCCCCTATCATGTAAGTTTCTGAGGGCAGGGATTTTTGTCTGTTCTGTTCATTATTCTATCCCCTGTTGTGAACTAGATGTTCAATCAATATGGATCAAGTGAATGGATGAATAAATTGTACACACACACACACACACACACACACACACACACACACACACACGATCATTGCTGCTTCTGGCTTATTGCCGCAAAGTAGTATATGTGGAGAAACTAAAATCTATTAGCACATTTAGCTTTTGATAAGCTTTCTTCCTCCTTGCCAAACCATAATTGTGCACTGTTATAAATGGCATTTCCTCTCATTCCTTGGAAGGTTGTCTTCATTACTAAACTGTCTTATATTACACGTTAATTTTCCCTTTCCACACAGTGTGTATACTTTCAATTTTTAAGCAGGTTGGGAGACGAGTTTTAAGGATATGGATAACTATGTTTGAGTATATAATGGAGAAAAGAAAAGCATATGCTTTTCTTTGTACAGTTCCTGATGCTTTAGAATCCTCATAGCAATTGAGCAATTATTATTTCAGCAGTATATAAAAAGTTATGTAGATTTTTGGATGTATTACAATGCAATATTACTGGTGTGAGTAATGCCAGTTGGTATGCAACACCCTGTATTTGTTAAGCATTATGTAATTATTATGTTAGTTCACTTTAGCTCACTTCTCTGAGGAATATATGTGACCATGAATTGTTAATTCTCATAACATTCTTGGGAACTAAATACTGCGGCTTCAAGGTAACAGATGTCTCAGATGTTAACTGATTTGCCATAAAAGGACTAAAAATTCAGGAAAATGGAAGATGATGGTGCAAATATTATGCACTTCTCTAAAAATACTTGAATTTCTGCTCAGTCTATTTTGTCAAGCAACTATGTAGTATCTTTTCTATGATTTTGGCTTTTCTTTCAAGACAAGGGTGAACTAGATTGTTTCCACCTCGGGCAGTGAGTCTCAGCCTCTTTGAGGCCAGAGCGCCCACACTGTGTTTTAAACCTCTGTGTGCCTGGGACTTCCTGAACACCAAGAGAAAACAGGGAAAACTTAACATGAATTCAGTCTTTGAATTCTACGTTAACTCCACAGCACCAAAGGGGGTCTATAAATTGCCTTCTGAGGGTTTAAGCAACTGAAAAATAAACTAAATCAGAAATGATCTGGGGAGACAGCAAGAGATGGCTGTGCAAGAAGGAGTGAGTGGATGCCACTGGTCTCTTAATTTTCCCTAAAGCCTCACAGCATGTTACCTCTATGTCTTCTTACACCCCCTCTCCATCACCTCCCTCTTTATGGGCTCCATGTCAGCAACAGGAAAGGGAATGGGGGGCAGCAGTGCTGCCAAGGGTAAAGATACGAAATAGGGGAGGCGGAAGGGGAGGGCCTGGTTCTTATCCAAACGACTCAGTTCCTTTTCCTCTCTCTGCCCCCTTTGCCTGTCAATTTCATTTCCCCGCACTGCCAGCCTTGCAAGTGCAACCACAGGGGCTCTTCAATATGGCATCAAAAATCTAGTTATTAAAAGAAAAATCCAGTTACTGAAGGGCAATGTGTCTATGCAAAACAAATGTGCAAGATAAACAGGATGTCAGTCTCCAGCCACTGAGAACTCTATGCAGGGAAGGGGGAAATGCCACAGGGCTGCGCTGACATCCAACAGCCATCATGTGGCCAGCCCTGCACTGCTGGTCAGCAGCCGAATTAGACAGAACAACTTGACCTAGCCAATCAGGGCTAGAGAAGCCCTTGTTGAGACTGGGAACCCACAAGGCAAAGAGATAAAGCTGCAAATAGAAAGTGCTTCACACACAGTTACTGTGGCCACAGCTCAGAGAACAGTCTTAGCACGTAAACAGTGGGGCTGTGGCTTAAGTGTCGGCACTTGTTAATATTTCTGAAAGTGGTATAATCTAGAGTCAAAACAACTATGTATGCCTGAAATGAATAATAAAGGAATGAAGTCACTACCAAAAGGACCGTGACCCACTAATCAGCATGCTAAGGAAAACATTTTTTCATTCTATGTCAGATCTATATTTTAAATTATTAAAAAAAAAATTTCTCACGGAATCTCACAACAATCTGATGAAATAGGGAGGAAATTATTCCACCCTCATTTGACCAGTGGATCAGCTAAGGCTCCTGCCCAGGTCACCTGACAACCGTCTGTATTTGGGACCAACACTCACTGCTCACCCAGGTTGGGAGGCTGCTCATTTCTGTGTCATTTACATTTTGTGCCTCCCATTTCTGGACTGTTATCCCCCACCCTTTCTAAGCTATTGCACTTCTTTTCTCCATTCTTATGGCTTCCTCGCCAGCACAGGTTCCAGTGGTTCAGTTGTGATTAATTGTCCAGAGTCTCCAAGCTGAGGTCTCTGGCTTCCTATGGAGCTCCTCCAACCCTGCTCCCATGGAGCACCACTTTCATTTCTCCTGATGCTGACGTCATTTCCTGAGGTCCCTGCAGTGCATGGCACATGGCAGGTATCAGATAAACCTTTGGGAAGCAGAATCGTTCCTCAGTTTATCTAAACCCCTGTGTCTGGTTGACTGAGCTCTCCAAGCCCTCCCGTACCCTTTGGCCTCACTGAGCCCGCACCTGCAGGCTTCCATCCCACATCCCGGCTCCACATGGGCTGTTTATCCAGAAGGTGTTGTGCCCTCCTCTTACCCACGCACAGCTTACCTAACAGTCTGGGGCCAGCCTGATTCCTGCCCGCGGCCCCAGGGTCTCTCCTTTCCCCATTACTCGGGATGGTGTATCTATGTGGAACCTCATTGCTGACTGTCTTGTGCACACAGCTTACCTTTGGTTTTAATATTGTGACACTAACTAGACGCTAAACCACTGGAGGAGAAGCACCAACCTTCTCTTCTCCCAGATCCCTTATTTACTCAGAACTGTGCCATCCTGGAGTACTGAATGCCCAACACTTTTAGTTAAATGACTTGTCCAGAGCAGGAGGCTAGGAGCCAGGTCTCCGTCTTTCTCCACAGTCATTATACTACAAGTTCCAGCACTTAGGTCCTCATTTTATGATATTTTCTGTTTAGCCGAGACGACATGACAGTTCTAGTAGTCAAGGAAAGTCAGAAATTATATCTTCTCATTGGACACTAAATAAAACTAGTTTGGTTTTAGTTGTTCTTATAACCAATTGAGCCACATTTAGACGAAGTGATTATTTATATCCAAAATCACTTCATAGGCTTCAGAGATCTGAGTTTGATTTCTTTTTCTGAGACTGACAAATAGGAACATTTTTCTCTGGTCCTGACTATGATTAAGAAACATTTAAATGTTACTGCTGCCTACTTTCAGATGAGATAATCTGAAAGTTGAGGTAATCTGGCCTGGCTTTATTTTGTAATTCCTATTTTCATTTCAGGGTATGTGGAATAGTTTTGAATACTCGTGCGGCCCCACGGTTCCATATTTAGCTCTTTGGTGTATAAATAGAATACTATCTTAAAAATAATTTTAACTGAGTGACTAATCTAACAGAGGGGTGAAACAACTCTTTCACCCAAGTTGATTTTGCTGCATCACAAGAGATGGCAAGGCAAGCTTACTCCCTGCCTTGGTCTTGGCCATCCCCTTCTTTTGCCAGCTTCCCACAGCTGCACCTGGACCTTCTCCTGAAGGCCCAACCCAGCTTCTGTTTCCCAACTAGCCTGCACCGGAGGCGGGAATGTGTGAGCTGTTCTGTGCCTCCTCTAACAGGATTCAGAAGGAAGACTTCGGGGAGGCCCTAGGTGACCCGAGGCTCCCCAGGGGAAACCAGCCAGCTTCTGTGATAGCAATGTCTCCCTGGATTCACTGCTTTTTCTCCCAATGTTGGAAAATTCTATGGAGTAGGTTTTGCCTGACCCTACCCAGGCCATGCTCTCCACCCTCTGACAAGATCTGGGACAGTAGCACCAGCTGATGACTGGACGTTTAGATTGTTCCTGTCCTCGATGGCCAGACCACTGTGCATTCTCTGTCCCTAGGGCTCCATGAACCTTGGATGCTACGCTTTGTCAGGAGGGCTGGATCTTAGAAGTCAGCTTCCATGGCCTCTGGGTGCTCCCAGCTCCTGATTATCCCACATTGCTGGCAGCAAGCCACCATGCCTTGTGCCCATGTCCCAGAGCATGAAAGGGTGAGACTGAGCCTGTGAATGATAGAAGAGTGACAATTACCACGTACTGAGTGTCAGTGTTGTGCCAGACTTTGTACTCGTGCTTGTTATACATTTTCTCATTTAATTCTCACAACAAACCCATGAGGTAAGGATTCCCACCTCCTTTTTTGCAGTTGAGAAAACAGGGTCAGGAAGTATAAGTGACATGAAAGGACATACAGCAAGTACATGGAAGTTGGAATTCAAACTCAGGGCCACGTGAAGTCAAGCTGACACTCTTAACTATTTAGACATGTTGACTTTCAGTAGGATTTTGGATTTTCTCCCCTTCCCATAGCTACTTTTTTTTTTAAGACTCAAGGGTAAAATGTGTGGATCACACAAGGATGTTTATTGTCTCATTCGCATTATATCTTTGGCCAGAGTAGGGTAGGTTTTTGTTTTTGTTTTTAATATTTTGAAAGCCCTTGACTTAGGGCTATGCACGTGGTAGGCCCACAGTACGTAGACTGAGACTAATTACTGGCACAGTCATGTTTCATAAACACAGAGATACTAGCGAGTAGGACGTGGCTATGACTTTGTCTCAGAATCTGGTACCATTGGCAAAATCCAGTCCCTGACAGCACATTTGTCGTGGGCTTGGCACAAGTAGTTGTTGTCCACAAGGAATGGTTCAACCAGCACTGCCCTTCAGATGCTGACATCTAGCCCTGTATAAACATTTTTTTTTTTAGAACTAGTTCTTAACTCCTACACTCCTTGGTTTATCATCCATTTCTTGAGAAAAAAAACTGTCTGCATTCTCCAGCCACGCGATGACGATGGAGGCCAGCGATCCCGTCCGCTTTCTGGGCAGCTGCTGGAGTTCTGGCCCTGTCCATGAGGACCGAGCCAGCGTGCCACAGAGGGTGCTCTCCACACCCCCCTGCTACTGACGCCGGCCCTTCTGCTCCTTCCCTTCTGCCTACTCTTGCCTCTGTGGTTGCCAGAGTAACTATAAAAATATTACTCCACATGCTCTAGGAACAAAATGTCAGTGCACTTTACTATTGTTTTAATTTAAAAACTAAAGTGTGAAAATAACTCCAGCTTGGAAGAAATTCCCTTTCTGCCAGACAGCTCCATTTGGAAAGGAGAGATACAAAATCAGTATGAAGAGCTTGGGAGCTGCAGCAATACTAGGCTTATTAAAAGAGTCTAAACTCTTTGTCTAGCACCATGGTAAGTGTGGAATAAATGCTTACTTAATGAATGAATGGATGGATGAATGAGTGAGAAACAGGCCATGAACTTTGTTGAAAAATTTAGGAAGACATGTATATGTATAAATGAATTTTATCATATGTATATTAATTTTAAAGTAAAACTTTTACTTCCTGCATGCTATTATAAATTTCAGGACATTGGGTTGAGTGGGTCAAGTAGCATCCCACTCAAATCAGTGTCTACCCAGAACCTCGGAGTGGGACTTATTTGGAAATAGAATCTTTGCCGATATCACTAGTTAGGGATGTCACAGTGGAATCATTCTGGATTTAAGGTGAGCCGTAAATCCAGTGACTGGTGACCTTATAAGAAGAGGAGAGGACACACAGATAGATACACACTGAGAGGAAGGCCATGAGAAGACCAGATGAAGAGAGGTGGGGATTGTTGTTTTGCTGCTGGTAGCCAGGGAGCACCAGGAGCTGCAAAGGGCAAGGATGGGCTCTCCCTTGGAAACTCTGGAGGGAGCAAGGCCCTGCCAACACCTTGATTTCACACTTCTGGCTTCCAGAACCGTGAGAGAATCAGTTTCAGTTGTGTAAGACACCTTGCTTGTGGTGATTTGCTACGGCAGCTCTTGGACAGCGGGATATTTGGGATTAATGTTGTTTTCTTATTTACTTAGTAGTGAAAGGGCATATCATGAACTCCCAAGGTATGCATAAAGGTGAAGTTTTTCTAATGAAGGTGGTAAAGAAAGGTAACTCTTTAGAGTCCATATTGAGGAATTTTTGTCTTCTTTGGCACACCTTTTTTTCCTATGTTTACAGCTGCTCAGTGGTGTATATGTAATAAGAAGAAAAACTATTGAAAGTTTGGACTGACTGGCTAAGGAGGAAGAGATGTTGTTTTGGAAAGGACTCTTTTGGGTCATGAAGATGAGGCCTCTGGAACCTAGTTTGGATAATAAATGTTGTTTTATAAAGAAGAGTTAAAATGCTTGGCATAAGAAAGTGAGAAGAACTTGAAGTTCTTTTCATTGGTCCCAAAGAAGAGGAGGAGTGTATTTTGGAAAAATAGAGACAAGGTGACATATGAAGATGTCAAGGGAGAGAGGGAGTGGGAAAATGGGGAGGGGGACAGAGAGAAGGTAGGGCAGGCAGAGGGAGGTGAGCGAAGGGGAGGAGAGAGGGAGGCAGGGTGACCAGAGAGGGAGGGGTGGGTAGCGAGAGAGGTTTTTAAAATCCCATCTGCCTTTTAGGTAATGTGTTTAGACCTTTTATATTTAACATGATTGGTGACAGGTTGAGTTTAAATTACCAACTTGCTATTTGTTTTGTTTGTCTCATTTGCTCTTTGTTTCTGTTTTCCTATTTTCTGCCTTTTTTTGGAGCAATTGAGTATTTTTGTTATGTATTTTAACCCCTGCCTTTTTTTTTTGCTATACCTGTATTTTATTACCTATTTATTTATTTTTCTTGTTGTCTAGGATTGAAAGTTATATCTTTAACTTATCACAGTTCCAAACTTCAAATAATATCATATCACTTCACATATATGGTAAGAGCCTCCTAACAGTCTACTTCCACTTCCCACCCACCATCCATTGTGTATTGTTGCCAAAGGTTCTACATAACATTATAACATATCTTATAAGTTTCACAATACATTGTTATTTGTTTTGCTTTAAATAGTCAATGATCAAAGACTTTTAAAAATGAGAAAAATAAGAAAAAAAATTGTTTCTCAAGAAATCAGATCATGTTACTTCCTTGCTTTAAAACATTTCAATGGTTTCCTGTTGAAGCTAAAGACTGTATGAATTAAATTGAAACTCAGTATGTACCACAACCTAAATCTAGTTATGGGGAGGGAACAGCATCTAGTTCCATGCTCATTTCATGAAAAGCTGTCAAGAAATGGTAGCTAGTTTCATTAAGTTAATTTCTATCTCAGTGTAATTTACATACTCAAAATAGGAGTCAATTAACCTAAATGAGTACCTAGCAAAAAAAAATGCCCTTCCTTCCTTCCTTCCTTCTTTTCCTTCTTGCTGTCTTTACTTGTCCTCCACCCCTTCCTTGTTGTATTTTTTCAGAAAAAACAATGCCATTTAGCTACATGGATTTTTGTTACAGAATGTGATCTTTTGGATTGTGATATACTTTTCCATTGGTCTTGTGTTTCTTAATAAGATGTTCTGAAAATGTAGAGATTTTCTGCAAGTTATTTGCTCTTTTATTATAGACTTCTTTCTTCATTGTCAGGGCTCTATTTTCTGGTGGGAGGGATTGACTTGTGCTCTTCTCCAGAACACTGAATTCAATTGTACCGTGATTACTGTTACACAGAGCTACTCAGCACCTGTTTTTCTTAACAGTTTGGTGAACATCCCAATGTATTTCCTTTCCTCGTGGACTCCGAAATGACTGGTTCTTATCCAAAACCTCATCTATATCTGTTCTAGATGAGGCATTCCGCCAATCTCTGTGTGGGCTATTGAAGTCCTCCGTTATTACTAACTGACCTAATCTGACATTTCCCCAGGGCTGCTGCTGGGAATGGTATTCCTCCTCACAGTACCCCTCTGTCCCTGTCCCTGTCGTCTCCATCCCTCCCAGCTCACCTGCTGAACAGAAGGGCACAAACATCCTTTGCATGCATGACCTGTTCTTTTTCCAAAGAGGCTCATATTGTCCATTCCAGGAGAGTTATTCATTCACTTAATTGCTCATTCATTCTTTCTTTCATTCAGTGTCCTCTGACTCCCTCCTATGTGCCAGGCCCTGGGGGCAGGAGTGCTTTGAGTACAGCTCTCAGGTCAATCTACTGGTTGGTCCTACTTGGTCCTACTTGGACACCTGGATTTCCCCAGGACTACCTGCCCCTGGGGGGGCCTATGGTTACTTAATGGACATATTATTGGACAGCAGACACTCCCTTCTTCCAGCTCAGATAGAGCTCAAACACAGTGGAACAAACATCCCTCATGCCATCTCAGACCCTTTACTTACAGGCTTCAACTCTGTATTATTGTTTGATAATTTGTTCTTTATTTTTTTCCATTCTTTTTTGTTTGTGTTGTGTTTCAATTGCTATGAGCTAGATGCTGTATCTCCTAGATTGAGCCCCCAGGTCTTTCATCTTTCTCTCCTATTTCCCATCTCTATCTTCTTGTTCCAAATCTAGGAAGTCTCCTCAATTTCAACTTATGACCTTCTATTGAAATATTTATTTTGGTTAACATTTCAAACTTCTAAGAACTCTTACTTGCCTTCTGGCTATTCCTTTTGCATAGGTACCTGTTCTTGTTTTATGGGAGCACTTTCCTATAATGAAAGATGATATTCATTATTTATGTTGTCATTATTTAGCTTTATTTCATATCCTATATTTTCTCTATTTCCTGAGGTCCTTTTTTTTTGTTTAGTCTAGCTTCTATTTTTCATGGTAGTGAATTTCTTAAAATATCTGTTTATTCTTGGCTTTATATTCTTACTTAGAATAAGATAGAGTGTAAGTTAGGGGGGTCAAGCTCAAGTTTCTGTAACACAGATACCCCCAAACTACAATTGCCTAAATAAGATAGAAATTTATTTATCTCTCTCATGGGCAGACTAGAGGTGAGTGGTCCCGGCTGGTGGGCAACTCTGCTTTACATAGTTATTAGAGTCCAGCCACAGGTGATTGCAGTAATCATGTAGTACCCTTGCACTGGGGAGGTGTGGTGGAGAGAGGAGATTGAGAATGGAGAGGGCCAGGACATAACAGAGTTCTAACAGAGAATAGAGGGGAAAATGAGTAGGGTTGATGGCAATTAGAAGCATAGGTAGGGAACAGCCCCTGGCCAGCTTGTGGTTCAGGGGCAGAGCTCCCACACACTGGTGGAGCCTGACAAAGGTGAGGCACATTCTCAGTCTAGAAAGAGACAAGGGGTCAGAACAGGACTCAGGATACCAGCCCTAGGTGCTATGCCCCAAATGACCTAGAACCGTAGCAATTGGAGGCTTGCTCCAGACTGAGGGCGTAGCTGCAGAGTGTTTCTTGTCTTGGGCTCTGTGATGGACTGAATGTTTGTGTCTTTCCCGAATTTACATGCTGAAACCCTAACCTGCAGTGTGATGGTATTGGGAGGAGGGCCTGTTGAGAAGTGATATGACCTTATAAAAGAGACTTCAGAGAGACAGCTCCCTTGTTCCTTCTGCCATGTGAGGACATAGCATGAAGACAGTCATCTGCACACCAGGAAGAGGGCCCTTGAGATACTGGGTCTGCTGGTGCCTTGATATTGGACTTTGCAGTCTGCAGAATGGTGGGAAAACAACGTTTGTTGTTTAAGCTGCACACTCTGTGGTATTTTGGTTATGGCAGCCCATATGGACTAAGACAGGCTCAGACTGACTTGGGGCTGCAGGCAAGGGCTCCAGCATGTTTGGGGGATTTAAATGACTCTTCCCAGGGGCTGTGGTTCCCTAAATAATAGGCTTTTGTTGTTGTTGATGTTGTGAATTGACCTCCAATGTTTTGAAAATGAGGATTTATTTTCTATCCAAAGATATTTTGTACCGCACAGATGAAGACTGATGAACAAATAATTGAGATGAATTTTAAGGCTATGCAGATCGAGCTAGTAGAAACTGAAGAAGAAATGAAACAAAGGAAGCCAGTGAAAGAAGAGTAGGTATTTTTATTTAGGCTTTATTAAAAAACAAAACAATAATTTCATATGGGGAGAGAGGGAAAATGTAACATGGAAATGAATTGACTAAGTGAAATACTTTCTAGAATGAGGAATACAAGTGAGAATGCTACCGGGATGAAAGGGGGGCAGTTTGCCAGGAGAAACATGAAGAATGCTGATCATCAGTAGGTAAAATGAGAAAAGTAAAGCAAGCTGGTAAAGGAAAATTGTAGGAGACTAAATATCTTGGCAATAAGATATATAAAAGAAAGTACTTTTCATTATTAGATAAACATAGAAATCTGATTTTAAATGATACCCAGAGGGTAGAGACAAAAAAAAACAACCACTACATACCTATCCATCTACCTGTGTGTCTATATTGAACAGTACTGTGTGGTTTTACTTTGGAGATATAAATTGAACCTAGAGTAAGGAAAAAATCCAGTCATGTGTTTCCACAAGTTTTGGTTATTTACGGTTTTAAGCACAGAGCAAACATCGGTTCCAATTTACAGAACTTGTGGAGGAAAAATTGAGATATTAACAAAAATAAGACGTTATCTGTTCATATAAAGACCAATCTAGATGACAACAAACTGGTAAACATAACCTTCATATCAGGAAAGAAGCTGAAAGAAAATAATTGTGAAGCTATTTTATAAATATTTCGATAAAATCAGCAGTAAACAGCATGGCTTCGTAAAGAACAAACCCTGTCAGACCAAAATAATCTCTTCCGGACTGAGGGGAGGTAATAGATAGTTCATCAAGGATTTTGATTTTTGCCTGGGAAGCAAATAATAAGATAATTTCAGGTAATGAACCTGTAAAAAGGGAATAAAGCAGGGTATTGAGGAGGGAAGTCGTGGGCGAAGGTGGTCAGGGACATGAAGATCTTGATGAAAATGCTTGAGCTGCGATCTGAATAATGACAATGGGCCAAGCATGTGGCAATCCAAGGGAGTGTGTCCCCTGAAGGAAACAGCTAGTGGGTAACCTTGGCCTGTTTGATGGATGGAGAGAAGACCGTCGGGTTAAAGCAGAGAGCAAAGGTGGGGGTCTGGATGACAAGGGGTCAGAAGGGACAGAGAATGCAGACCCTTGAGGATCTGTGATAAGTGGTATGGATTCTGTTCAAGGGCAATAGGAAGAGGTTTGAGAATTTTAAGCAGGGGAATGACTTGCTCTAATTTACTTCTGTGAAAGGTTCCTGACTGCTGTGCAGGGTGGACTAGAGTTGGCAAGAGGGGGAAGCAGGAGAGGCCATCAAAGTAGAGCAGAAGGTGGAAGCGTGGAGTAGGATGCTGGCAGCAGGCATTGTTGGGAGTACCGGATGTGGAATATATTTAGAGGTAGGACTTACCAGTGGATTAGATGTGGGCGTGAGGAAGGAGAGTCGATCCAAGGATGGTGCCTGGATTTTTGGCCTGTTCCACGGTGCACCATTAATTAAGATGGCAGAAGATTCAAGAAGGAAGAATTTGGAGGAGAAATTTGGGAGTTCTGGTTGCAATATATGGTATTTGACTGCCTGTTCTCCATCCATATGGAGGGGTTGAGTAGGTAGTTGGATACAAATGCAGAGCTTAGGTGGAAATCTTGATATTGGAGATAAACCACTTATATGTCACAGCCTAGAGATGATCTTGAGATGACCTCATCTGGCATCTCATGGTTTCTCTGTGAGCCAGTTATAAATAACAGTACACATAAATAACAGTAGAGGAGTGGTGATATATACTGGCTCAGGTGTGACCAGGTATGTTTGTAAAACCCCAAGTCCAGGAAGAACAAGAGCCATGTGGAGGACAGATCACATCAGTAAGAGGGCTTCCAGGGCTAATCTCTGTCCCATGAGTATAGCTTTACCAGATTTTTCAATAACAATATTGCATGGGACACATATTAAAACATTTATTTGTTGTTTATCTGAAATTAAAATTTAACAGGATGGTCTGTGTTTCATCTGGCAACCCTACTTCAGCACCCACAAAAGTCTGAAGCCTTCCGTGTAGCTTTCTCTTTCTCCATCCCTTATGTCCCACCATCACAGCTCTCACGTTTAGCATGTTGGGCTTTGATTGCTTTAAAACTCTTTTCCCTTATACTTTGTGTGCAAGTCTGTGTGTTATGCATCCCTGGGCAACTGTTACATTGAAAGACCAGAGTTGAATAGGGATATTTGGAAGCTAATCTTTTCTTGAACTGGCCCTTTAAAAGCACTTAAAAGCCCCTTTTTGCCCTGTTCCGTGAATGGAATCCCAGCCTGTCACTTTTATCAGCAAAGTATTCTTGGTTTAATACTAGGATGTTTAGTCCAGTTTCATAGTCATGACTTTAAACTTCATAGAAAGTTCCTGGTCTCCTGGAGTTTGGGAGCACCGGGCTGAACAGCTTAAAGCGGGGACCATGAGGTTAGTGTCTCTCTTATCTCCCTACTTTGCTCCTCTGCTCATCCCCACTCCCCACGGAGGAGCGGTGTTGAGTCACCTGCATTGGCTGATCCTTAAATGGGATTCTTTCATCAGGGATTTCAGGAGTTTCTCAAAGGGCCCGCCCTTCCCGTCTCCAGCCACAGAAGCAGTGATACCTTTCCTCATCTCCCCCATCTCCCCGAAGCTTCTGCATCCTCAGCAAACCTGCAGCCTCTCTGGGCTAAGGTTGTCCTGTTCTGGCAGGAAGCCCTCTTGGGTAGGATCCTTTAAAAACCGATCCTAAGTTGCAAGAAGATACCTCTGCCTGTGGTCTGTGGAAATGCAGCTGCCTCCTGCCCTGGCTGACTCTCTTCCTCAGGGAAAGCCTCTGCTTTCTGCCTTTCTCAGGTGTGATCAGATATGAATCTCAGGGGGCCTGTAGCACTGCCTTCTGCTGCCCCTCTCACTGGCTTGAGGGGAGGGAGACGCACTCTCCTCTCCTCCCCCACCTCGGGTGGGTAGGTTTGGGAACACGGCAGCCCTCCACTTTCTGCAAAGGAATTGTCTCTCTCAGCCACTTCAGCCTCTACCCTTTTGTATTCTCAAGGACTTCAAAATCAGTTTCCAGCAACTTCTCTGAAAGTCCTACATAGGTCTTTAGGAATTTCTCTTTGGAATACCGGAGTCTTTGCCACTTTGTTGATTTTGGCTTTGGTGCCTTAGCTGATGCTGAGATGAGAGAGTACCATCTTGCCATCTTTTTCTCTGTTTGTAGTTGTAGCCCCTAGGTCAGTGCCTGGTATATAGTAGATACTCAATAACTGTTTTTTGAACCCATTAATTATTAACAAGAAACCACAGTAAGGAGAGGAGGAGGCCCGCAACTCCCAATCCAGACAATCCATTGGTCACACCCAGGGCAAAGTATTTCCCTGGACCCTGAGGTTTCACCATTGATGTGAGATGGGTCGGGAGGGGATTCAGAATGTTTGCTCATTTCCTGGCCCCGTAAGCACAGTATGAAAACACATCAGTGTCAGGCTCTTGTGTAAGGCCCTGGCCCATCCCCGTTCATGTAGGGATTCTTGGGATGGTGCCAATATTTCTCTGCTTCTTGAGTTCATCCCTGAGGTCTCTGCATTCTCTCCCTCTGCCTTGGTCCTTCCTATGCTCCGCAGCTGCTGCTGAGGACCACCACTTTTCCTATGCCCACTTCTCCCACATATCAGGATGATACCTCCTCACTATGCAGCTTACAAGTC
The DNA here is from genome assembly GCA_032199065.1 of Smutsia gigantea. Lineage (NCBI taxonomy): Eukaryota > Metazoa > Chordata > Mammalia > Pholidota > Manidae > Smutsia > Smutsia gigantea. Next base: position 44,559 of record JAVSCE010000495.1, on the reverse strand, counting down.
ACTTCCTCCATACACACCTAACACAGCGCCGTCTATGTACCTGTCAGGGGACTCTCCTTTCTGCAGCACATACCCTGTGAGCTCCAGGAAGGCTGGTGATGCACCATAAACTCTAGTCCAAGAGCATAGAGCCAGGCAGTAACAATGAGTGAGTGAATGGATGGGTGGATGAATGAATGGGTTGGCACCAGAGTATCAGTTGTAAAGTCTGTGAGGCTGGAATTCAGGGCTGGGTCTGTCCTGGGCTTACGACCTTCAGCTGTCATCAGGGCCCAGCATTTATCAAGCGGAAGGTGCTGGCTTGGGCAACCTCAACCTTCATGGCTGAATTAAGCTTTCACTGGTGGCTCAGTGTACTTGCTACCTGAGGTGTAAGTAGAGAATTGTGCTCAAGGATCACATCACAGAGGCTACATAGATTGTTTTGGTCTTGAGGTTTATAGCTCCTTCTCTCGGTCGCACATTCTTAGTCTATCACCTTTAGGAATTACACTTGATCCTGACATCCAATGACAAATTAAAGAACACAATTCTGTCCGTATCATAACACATTATTCAGTTTGTGTCCAATTAAGCATTGCAGAAGTCAGTGTTAATGTTCTCCCGGACTTTATGCTTTTCCAAAAGTACCACAATGTTATGTGTATATCACCCAATTTTTTCTCACCACCACCTCTTCCCTAGACAAATGGATCTCTTAAAGCCAAATCAAGTCAAAGCTAGAATATGACCACAATAACTTTGTGGTCAAAAAAAAATCCAATATATTATATGTAGAAAAAGTTCGGTATGTGTGGCAGGAAAATCTGTTATACTGAAGATGAAAACAGGAAGGAGACTATTTTAGTAAGTTACATGATTTTTTTTATTCTTTGGGCTTTTGAGGAATATCTAATCCATTTCCATTTGGGGATTAAACAAATGGATGTCCTGATTTGATGGTATAAAACATATTTCTTTTTTTAAGGGGTTTTAGACATTCTTGGGACTATGCTCTTTACCATAAAGCTGTAAAATTATATATCATATGGACACAGTTGTAAGAAGGTTGAGGCCATATGCTGGTTGCCTACCCAACATTCATTTGCCTTCATTTTCTTTCTTACCAGCAGAGCCCTGGTTTTGTTAAGGGCTGCAGTGTAACCAGCAAAAACCTGTATTTCATGGCCTCTCTCATGCAGGCGTGAATAAACTCTGACCAATGAGAGAGAAGTGAAAGTTATTGGTGGGAATTCTGGGAAAGTGAGTGCATTTGTGTCCTGGTTGAGAACTGACCAAAGAATTCTCTTCATATTATTAATAGTCATAGAAAAATTAGAAAGAGCCTTCTTTTTGAAATTGTCACACTGGACATACCATGTGATTGATTTTATTTCAGAGAATATAAATAATTTCAATTCTAAAACGAGTGTGTCCATATTCCAGGCATTGTACTCTGCAAGATGTATTTGTTATCTCATCCAAAGTTCAAAGCACTCCTGTGAAGTATTATTATATATCCATCATCTTATATATGGGAAACAGAGGTTTGGACAACCATGTAACTTCAGAGCAGGTGGCCAAGTAGGGACCGGAACTGCACCGCTTAGCCTCCCAGCCCACCCTTACAACCACTACCTTATTCTGTGTCTTGGCACATGAACCAGAGGAGCACAGGTCCATTTGTTTTGGCCATTTACCAAGTCAATAGCAAGGGTGGTGGAGTGCAGGGTGCCTTAGTATAACAATGAATAGATACAACCTCTCAGGTTGGACCTCCTAGCAAAATGCAGCAGATAAAGAGAATTTTTATTTGGAGGAGTTCTAATACCCAGGGACTGAGCATGCACAGAGCATGGAGACTCAGGTGAGATGTTAAGTGGGTAGCCAGCTGGCCTAGTTTAAACCAGACTGAGCACACTAGACCCTTTTCCATAAAGAAGTATGTGTGTTCCCACTCAGAATGGGGCATGGTATGTACTGGGTTCATTGCCTCCCTGACCTCATTGCCTACCACCCTCCTGTCTCCTTGCTCTGCCCATGTGCTGTCCTTCAAACATGCCATCTTACTGCAAAGGGACATATCAGTCCCTTGCATGGAATGCTGTTCCTCTGGATGGTTCCCCTCATTTGATTCAAGTCACTGCATATGACTTCATCAAAGATACCTTCCCAGACTGTTTTATCTACAAAACAGTCCCTCTGTTACTCTCTATCCCCTTGCCCTGCTTTATACTTCTTCATAGCAGTGAATGCATCTGGGGTATATATTTATCTGTTTATATTACCTCCTTCCAAGAATAAGTCCTATGAACATGGGACCTCTGCTTTGTTCTCTACGACAAGGCCTAGTCCATAGTTAAGTGTTCAACAAACATTTGTTGAATAAATGAATGAATGAAGAGTGAGTTCAAAGGCCTGCTCATATCCTATTTCCTATTTGAAAACCTGGAAGACATTAGAAAGATTGTCCTATTCTGGGGCAGACTCTATATTCACAAAGGTTTTGGCTTATTTTTGTGTAATGAGTATATCAAGGTCACTAGTACCTTGCAATTAATGAGTGACCTCCATGTAGGGGAAGTGATAGAAAGAGGAATGGTGTTTCCTAATGGAATTTTCTGAAGAGGAAAATGAAACTGGAAAATTATGTAGCAAGTGGTAGCAGTAACTAGCAATCTATGACCATGGAGAGAAGAGATCCTTAATTACTCTCCAAAAGAATGAACATGATAGAAAGTACATGTCCCTAGGCAGTTGTCAGTGCATTTGGGGGATACTATCCTTAGATACACAACTACAATCCTGGGCAACATAGGATGAAAGGCCATGATCCACAGGAGGGACCTAACAACCTCTGGCCACATTAGTCGAACCCGCTAGTGCGCTTTGACTTAATCCTTGAAGGATGCAACAGATTTTGACAGGATTTTTGCAGAAGAAACAGAAAAAGAAAGGCATGGTTCATTAATGCACACATTTTATCTGAGGAATATTAGTGTGGATTGGGGCCTAATCAAGGGAGTATTTGGAAATAAATATTGAAAAGGTATGTGGAATGCTGTAACTCAGAGGGCCTCAGATGCCAGGCTGAGGGGTTTGAATGTAATACGATGGGGGTCCAGGAGCCATCCTCAGGGGCTTCAATTCTTACTGGGCGAGGAAGTAATAAAATGGAAATGTTATTCTGGTGGGAGTCTGGAAGATGGCTCACAGTGGAAAAGGACAAAACCCAGAAAGACTGGCTACAAAGTGAGTGAGTGAGTGAAATAATCTGAGGCATGATCCCAAATCAAAAAGACAAGAATCATGAAGATGTCTTTTTACCCATAAAAGGGCACTGCTATTGGGTGGTGAAGGTGAGGGAGTCAGTCTGCTGGGAATACCATACAAAACTGCATAGACTATGCCCTTTCAACAATAGGAATTTATTTCCCACAGTTCTGGAGGCTGGGAAATCCCAGATCAAGGTGCTTGCAGGGTAGGCTTCTTTCTGAGGCCACTTCCTCTTTTGGCACATAGGCAGCTGCTGTCTCCCTGTGTGCTTCCATGACCTCTTTTTTTCCCTTTTTATAAGGGCACTAAACCCATCCTGGGGCCCCACCTCATGACCTCAATCTAAATAATTACCTCCCAAAGGCTCCAACTCCAGATACCATCAGACTGAGGGGGAGGCTTCTATGTATGAATTTTTCAGGGACACAAACATTCAGTCCATAACAGTGAAGAATCGAAGAGGATGATTAGGTTTTGGATCTGAGTTGTGGTACGACAGAAACAGGCTAAACCAGGAGGAAGATCTGCTTTAGGAGGTACTGCCAGCCATAATGACGTGCTTGTGGAGTTGCTGGGGCTACTGGGGTTGGAGACGTCCCTGGGGAGCCCGCACCTGCCCAGGAGCACGTCTTTCAGCAGAGGAGGCAACTCATTAGCAAACTTTTAGCCGTGTTGGGCCAACCCTCTCTGTGCTGCCAAGGGCTCTGCTGACCCCAGAACATAGATCATGACCACTTTAAATCATCTCTGTGCAGTTCAGCCCTGATCCTGGATATCAGAATACAAATTATGGTTTGGGGCTTCGTAATGTTTAGATCATTACAGGGGGCTGAGAAGATAATGATGAGCAACTTTCAAGTCTTGATAAAGAACTGGTTTTCCTTACCAACCCAAACTGCAGAGGAGGGCATAAGTTGGGTTTTACTTCTGGGTACATAGTAATCCCTGTTTCCTTCTCCAGGACTCACTTGGCAGCTCGCGGGCTGGCAGGACCCCCAGGGTAGGCTTGAAACCAAGAATAAATCTCCTGGGGCTGCTGGAGCCTTTTTTAGTTCCTGCTAGTTTAGACTTTTCTTGTGCTTTCCTTGCTGGGAAGCGGGGGAGGGGTGGCGGCGTAAAACAGTGATAAAGAGCTCAGGTTTGGAGACCTCAGACCTCTGCCTCACCTCTCAGCCCCTGTGTGATCTTAAGTTAATTTCTTAAGCCTTGATCTCCTTTTCTCTGAAATGGCATTGCTCTGAAGATGAAAAGAAACAGTAAAAAGAAAGTGCCTGGAAGATGATAAATGCTCGGCACATGGGTCTTAATCATCATCACGACATCGCCGTTGACGCCATTCCTGGCCACCTTGCATCAGTGAGACCCAGAGTCAGGCCGTGCTGCCCAGGCCAGTTGGCCGTGAGTAACCCAGCTACTGGTGCTTATGTTTAGTTCAGGTCCGCCTCAGGACTGTAGTATTTTAGAACACATGTAATAAAGATATAACTATAATGGAAACTTTCTAAAATTTTAGTTTGTTATGTTCTGAAATGGGGTAAGAAGAAATGTTATGAAGCCTTCCCTGGAGACATTGAAAATGGAAATCTGAGTTGGCCAGGATTGGACTACACCTCAGAGGGCCTCTCCAATACTGATTTTCTAAAGTTCTAGTGACAATTCCAGGGGCCTTCACTTCAGCATTAACATCTTTAATTTCTGTGATCTTCAATGAAAGAAGCTGAATTAAAATGGTAACACTGAGTATTTTAGCTACCTTTCTGTGGAACCCTTGAGGAAGAAGTTAATTTTCCATTGTTCATATCATTGGTGAGCTTAGTAAGTCGGAAGTCAAAATGAAATGTCTGACATCTGCCTTGATTTTTTTGTTCTTTAAGGATGTCTAGAGTCTTCCCCAGTAAATAGTGGGCTATACTGGCCCATTCTGAATTAGATGACTATAGAAAAATTCCACTTAAAAAAAAAAGAAAATACGAAAATTTCCCCATCACTTGCAAGCTATAAAATTGGTCATAAGGAAAAACACTTCCCAAATTTGGACTAAAAATATGGAAATAGCATCCTCTGAACAATTTTTATTTTATGATTTTAAAGTCCTAAAACACAGTGTTACAGAAAACACAATGTCTATTTAGTATAAAGATCCTTTTTAAAGCAATATTAAGATGACAAATTTCAGTAGCTATTGCTAAAAAGCAAAATTATTATATGATTTTTTTTTGTTTTATGAACTATAACTGTATGCCTGTGAAAATGTGTACCTGCTTATCCTTTCTAGCTGAAGTCTACAAGAAGAATTAAAGACACTGAACATAAACTTTAAGCTGTATCCAAATTATAGTTCTTTTTCTCAATTAAACTTATGCTTAAAATTGAGATTAGTTTTCACCTTATCATTTCATAATCTTTCCAATAGAAAACAGTTTTTCTTATTAAAGCTGTTCACCAGAAGAAACTAGGAAATCATGCGTAAACTAAACAAAATAAAAGGTCGAGTATAAAACACTGAAAGTAAAAAATTCCCATAGCTTTTATTAGCTTCCGTAGTTTTCTTATAAAAATTCTCTTAATTTTTATAATTATGAAACATATCAAAAACATCAGAGTACCAAAAATAATATTACATCCATACACTCACCACGAAAATGAAACAACTTGCTATATTTGCTTCAGTTCTCCTTTTAAAAATAATTATTATGTAATGCTTTTGTATTTTTAGTAGAGAGATCTATAAACCTCATAGTTTTGCATTTTCGTGTTTTAAAGTCCACATAAGTGCTGTGTTTTATGAACATCATCTGCTCTATTTGCTGTTGAAGACTATATGGTGAATAATAATCATTGGATACTTAGGCCATTTCACATTTTATCACTTACGTTGAGAGAAATAAAGAAATAATAAATAAAGCTCTTGTTAGAAAAACTTACAGCCTGGTTAAAATGCCAAAATGAAAAACTGACGACTTAGAGATTTTATAATATTTTACCTATCATATGGGCAGAATGGAATAAGTCTCAAACATACAGTATGTGTGTTTAATTAAAAAACTGTCTAGGCATAGTTCTAAATTATTGAAAAGGTCAGTTTGGTATGTCATAAGTTTGAAAGATCAAATTATTGAACATAAAATTATGAGCCAATTTCAGAATATAGTCATCCCTCATGGAGGACTTTTATCTTTTGTGAGATTCTTGATGGCTCATTTAGAGGTTCCTAGGAGTAAAAAGTCACATAAATTATCATGGTTTAAGAATTAGTTGTCATGGGTCAATATACAAGAATATGTCAAGTGCTTAGGTAAGAGGACTAGTATCATAAAAATAGAGCAGAGCATTACTAGTGTGACCGGGGAGGGAGAGTACCTATAGACATAGTCTATGGTATTCATTCCACTGGGAATATGCAAAACCAGCTCAGTAAGTATAAAGTTAATGAAAGCTGAAAATAAACTAAAATGTAAGCTGGTAGATTTTAATAACTAATTAGATGCTACAAAATGTATAGTCTAGGTAAACTGATGCAAAACCTTTGTTTACAGTTTCTTCATCTTTGTAGGATTGACATTTAGAAACTTCGCTTTGCATGTACTTATTTTCAAGTATCTTAAAGAGCTGTGGACTAGGAACAAGAGATTAGTGCTTTCTTGTCCAAATTGTCTCAGCCCCCGCATTTTGTTAGTCACAGCTGTTTGTCAAATGGCTTATTGGGGTGGCCTCCTGCATGGAGCATTGTGAGAGTTAGATAGAGATACATATGGTGGAATGCTTGCACTTCTTCAGAATTCATGGCTTTATAGTGAGGATATAGGTATCATAGTCGGAGTCTAGAGCTCATCAGTGATTCAAACATAGATATCCCCTTCTTTATTGCAGTTTCTTGTTGAATTAAAGTCTACACTTCTAACCTTGAGTATAAGCTCCGTGCCCGTCTTGGGCAGTGTCTGGCATAGGCATGCACATGTATGTTGAATACATCTGTCAAAATTCTGTGCGCGGTGCACTTTGTATGCATAATCTGTGAGATGGATGGTACACGGAAATTAGATACCGCAGAATTCTCAGGTTAATAGCGAACAGAGGTAATCCCAGTTGAAAATACCGTGTGCTGGGTAACTTTACTAGGAGATGACTCACTCCAAGCATCTGGGTGAAGATGATTCTAGCCTGCAGCCCGAAGGGCCCGGGAAATCACTGCCTTAGCCCCCTCCAGGGGAAAGGAAGGTCGAGCCCAGGGTAGGGTCGGAGGGGCTGGCGCCGGGAAGCCGGCGGAAGCGGGCTGGGCGCTCGCCGCCGCTCGCGGGCTCGATCCCTGGCGCAGCCAGTAAGCGGCGCTGGGCGGCGGCCTCGGAGGGGCGGCGGAGCGGGCTGCGGCTTACCTGCGGCGAGCGGCGCCCGCGAGCTCCTCCCCGCCCGCCCCACGCTCCCTCCGCGCCGCTGGCCCAGCGCGCGCGCGGCGCACTCGCTCAGAGGGCCGGGGCCGAGCGGTCCGGGCTGCCGGCGGGCGCGCGAAGCAGGCGCAGCTGGGCTGCGGGGCCGCCCGAACGCGTCCTCCGGGCCGGGCCGCGTTCTTCCCGCACAGTGCGGCGCAGAGAGGCTCCCGCCTCCGCCGCCCCCGTGCACCTGCTCCTCGCTCGCTGCCGGAGACCGCCGGGCGCTCGGCCCCCAGCCGCCGCGGCGCCCTCCGGGCCCGGCTCCGGGTAGCGGCAGCAGCGGGAGGCAGCGCGAGGGGCCGCGGCCGCCGGGCTCCTCGGGGCTCGGGAGTCCGACCCGGAGAGAAGGCGCGCAGCCATGGCCGATGGGGGCGAGGGCGAGGATGAGATCCAGTTCCTGCGAACTGTAAGCGCCGCGCAGCTCGTGTTCTCCTGGGGGCAGGGGGCGCGGGCGGGGCGGGGCGGGGGTGTCCGCCGGGCCCTCGCGGGGAGCCGGTGTCCCCAGGGTGTGCGGTGTGCGTGCGGGGCGAGGGCCGGGAAGGTGCGTGTCCGCGTGCGCGTGTAAAGCCAGGGACGGAACGCGGCGACCGGGCTGGAGACGACCGGGCTGGGTCCCGGGGCGCCGACGACGCGTGCTTGGGGGCTGCCGGGTCGGGGAGGAGGCGGCGGCAGGTCCGGGCTGACCCGTCGGCGGGGCTGGACCTCCGGGGCAGCGGGAGGACTGGCGCCGACTGGGGGAAGGGGGACCGGCGGGCGCGCGGGCGGTAGCCGGGAATCCGGCCGCGGCGCGGGGCTCCAGCCATCGGGCAGGACCCGCGCGCTGTCACGCAACCCCCGGGTCGCTACTTGGTGCAGAGCGCGCCGCGGTCGGCCGGCACGGAAGGGGGTGCGGGATGCTGCCTGAGGTTCCCCGAAGTCCAGGCGCTGCGAAGGGGAGGGGGCCTCGCCTCCGCGGTCCCTCGGGCCGGGGCCAGGACCGCTTGCAGAACCGGGAAGGGACGTGTGCGTGCGCGCGCGGGGGGGTGGCGGGGGACATCGTGAACGTGTCGTTCTCCCAATGCTGGCTTACGGAATGCCTAGTGCAGCAGTGTGTGTGTGTGTGTGTGTGTGTGCGCGCGCGCGCGCGCGTGTGTGTGTGTAAGGGCAGGGTGGCTGCCTGGAATTTCCACACTGGGGGGCGGCAGTGAAGGTTGGCCCCACACGAATATAATTTTTCCTTCTTAAGTACCTCTTGGCACTGCTCCTTTCTCTCGCTGATTTGTTCGAACGCTGCAGATACTTCCCAGGCTGAGGCATTGCTCACCTCCAGGCTGGGACTGGAGGGCCTCTTGACAAAAGAAAATGCTGTAACTTCGTGTTGAGAATAACCTAGTTAGCGTTCACAGCGTCCTTCCTGTGTTCTGTTCCTCCACTTGTATCCTCTCCCTGAAGGCTATTCGCCTACAGGATTCCCCCACCCCGGCCCAAGATTGCAGCTCCTGCTGTCACTTCTCTCCCCAACAGTGCGGAAGATATCCTTCCCAGTTATAATTACATCCCTAATCGCAGAAAATCGTAGGGATATTAAAATTTTGAAATATGAACCAGCCCGCAACTTTTAGGTGTGAAAATAGATGATGTATAAGGTTGCTGAACAATATGTCCAAAAACATCGCGGCTGTTTTTTCGTTTTTAAAAATTTTGTGTTTTGTGGGGGATTCATTTTTGCTTGATATTAAGGAGGTAGCAGCTTTTGGAAAGGATAAAATATAAGGTATGCATCAGATGGTGAATGATTCAACCTATTCGCTTCATGTTATGCACCATTACATATGCTGTTAGAGGTACTCCTGGCCCAGACCAGCTCTGAAGAGCTGGCTCACTAAAACCTTGCTCCTGGAGAATGTTTCAAGCCTACTGTTAATATATATATATATATATATATTTTTTTTAGTGGAAAACTAAATTTTTTTATTATAAAAGCTACATGAAAAGATGTTTTTCAAAACCATGACCTCTTTTGTTCAGGTAGATGAAATGTTTAGTTGCTGTGAAATTTTTAAGTTCAATTTTTTTTTTAAACACCATAGGGTTAAAATTAGCTAGAAAATTTTGGAAGGTTTGAGGCACTCAAGGGCTTCCTGCCGGCTTAAATGTTAAGCTGAGCTCGTGGAGGTGGTGTTATCAGAATACTTAATGGGTAACGAGGTAATGTGCTTCCTGATAGGGTTCTGTACATATAAAGGCAGGTTCTCTCCCTCCACTCAACAGCTGCCTGTCAGTTGGAGCGACACCTCTGATAAGTGAGTCCTGGGTAGAGATCTGGAAGTCCTAAGCTGGGATTTTCTTTTAATAAAATATCTGTAGGTTGTTGTGCTGATGATAAATGACCTTGAAGGAGGTAGCACAGTGGAGCAGGGGAATTTTTTGAGTGTATCATTAACATGTAAAAGGAAAACATGCATTTTCTTCTAAATTTTATAATTTTATGTGGAAATCCTAAGATCCTTTGCCAGCTTCTCTACTTTCCTGCTCCTATCCATTTTATTCTCTTTACCTGAGAATGTTAGTGGTTCATAAATGGTGAAGGAGTTAGTATTGGAGAATGTAGTTCTTACAGTAACTCTCTTTTTTTCTGGGGCATTTATTTCTCTGTTGTGTGCAGTCTGGTCAATATGAGTTATTTCTTCTTCTTTTTTTTAAGCAAATAGCCCAGGGAATATTAACAATCTGTACATTAGATAAAATAGTTATAGATTATGGATGAAGCTATTGTGCTTGAAAAGAAAAAGTCAGTCATTAAGAGATCATAATTGTGAAGTTGGCAAGGCATTTTATAAGTCTGATTGGAACACCTTAAATATTATTTTGGATTTGTATTTAAGTACTCCATCCCATGAAGACAACTTTGGCATCTTTCTGTCCACAGAAAGCTTTTTCTTCTTATTCTAGAAGAGGTCCATCATCGCTGTTAAGGGAGGCAAAGGTGAAATCTTCAATGAACTGTGTCCATGAGTTATGTCCACTGCTACGATTTAATTCTTCATTTGTAAAGAGGAAGTTTTGGCACTATTTAGCCAGCACTAGGCCCTCCCCCATCTCTTTTCTATTATGCAGTTGTGTTTGCTAACACTCCTTTTAAATGGTTATGTAGATGAGCGATCATCTTTGTTGGTGACTCCCCGACCAGCTGGAATCCTGCCCGTTCTGATGTGTTTATCTTTGAGAGAAATCGGGAAGGGTACGAGTAAACTCCAGCTGTGCTGGGGCACCTAGAAGAATCCTATCATAAAATATGCCCTCAGTCTGAAATGGATTTGTTCACTGTCATATCCATACCCAGGATTTGGAATGTGTGGTTCATTTTCTTTTAAAGGTTTTATTACTTTACCAATGTGGCAGTGAGCTGTAATTTGATATTTAAAAACAGATCTTTTTAGTTGCACTCCTCTATTTTTCAAGCCATCTTGCAGAATCTTTTAGAAGGAATTCCTTGATTTTACGAAAACTGTAAGTAAAATGACCTTGGTCAAGGGTTGATTTTTCTAAGTTCTCTGCCGTTCTTTCATTTGTGTGGGCACATCTGAGTTACTTGGGGTATGCCACATCATGTAGTACATTTGTATTTAGGTAAAGATTTTGAGACTTAACACTTAATCACAGCTGCACAAATTATTCCGATAGGAATGTTTTCAGCTTTCCTCTGCAGAATGACCTATTTCACCACAGATTTCTTCTCTGTGCTTAGGCATTGAGCATGATAATGATAGGAAGCATCTTACAAAGTATTCGGCAATTAAAAATAATAACCCCAGAATATAAATGCAAGTGCACAGTACTGTGAAATAGATTGGGCTGGGAGGTTTAGCCCTGGTTTGTAGATGTACAGAAAGGTTAATTGTACAAAGTCAGTGGCTCCACAGTGCAGAGCTGAGTCTAAAACTCAGATTTTAGTCTAATGTCCTTTCCAGGAGGAAGAGGCTGCTTTATCAGCTGCTTGAGTAAGTGTGTCTTATTAGCTTTACAGCAAACAGGACAGCCAGTCAATTTTCCCAGCTGTGGGAATGCCACAGAATATAAATCAAAAGACTTGGAGTGAGGGTTGGAATTTTCACCTTTCCCTCCCTTGATAATAAGGAGCCTTAAGTAGATATGCACTGTGGTCTTTTTTCAAGGAACTGGTGGAAAGCCCACCCAGGCTTACATCATCAGACTTAACGTTTTTACTTAGTAATTGGTGTTTACACCTTGGTAGGAAGGGCAAGATCTAAGACACTTAGAGCACTAATTTATTTGGCATTCAATTTTGTTTGTACTTTGACTTTAGATAAGTGTTTTTTCAGGGCTGAATTACCCAAGAAAGGATTACAACTGGGTGACCATGCTTCTGTGGATTGCTCTCTGGGGAGAGGGAGAGATGAGGAAGGACACATTTGTCTCCTGAAAAACTCTGCCATTATGGGAGTTTTATTAATTTGGAAAAATATTTGGCATGGTATTAGGTGTTCAGGAAGCCAACATAAGAAAAGATATGTCTGAAATTATAATCACAAAAGATAAGATTTAGAGGTTTGCCTGGAGCACATGAATAAACTCTAGGGTATTAGGGTAGTAAGAGACCTTTAGAAAAGTCACCCAGTCTACTCCTGCCTTCCTCTTCCCCGTCATTTTGTGGATATGGAGCTAAAGCTCAGAGAGCTGAAATGATGGGGCCCAGTGTCACCCTCCAAATTAGTGACTGTGTTAGTTCGGGCTGCTGTAACAGAGCACCATAGACTCGGTGGCTTAAACAATAGATATTCTTTTCTCACAGCTCCGGCGGCTGGGGAGTCTCAGGTCCTGGTGCTGGCAGATCCGGTGTGTGGGGAAAGCTCTCGTCTTTGTTTGCAGATGGCTGTCGTCTTGTATCCTCACATGGCCTGTGTGAGAGCAGTCATCTACCTTGTATTCCTCCTGAAGATGTTAATCCCACTCATTGCCTAATTACCTCCTAAAGACCCCACTTCCTAAGATCATCCTTCTGGGGGTTGGGATTACAATATATGAATTTGGGGGGGGATGCAAACATTTAGTTCCTAACAGTAGCATAGAGTAATGCAAAGTGTGTGAAAATCTGAAGAATTGCCAAAAAGGGAGTTTACAGCACACCCTTCTCCCTTATAGCGTAGATTGAACCCAACCTGTCCCATTTTATCCTTATCTTCACCGTCACGGGATTCACCATCCAAATTTGCCCTCTTGTCCATCCAGCCCCTGAGAAGGAGGTTTCTTTCCTCCTTTCTGACGTTGCCATCGCTCCCATGTCCTAGATCTCCGGACTTGCTCCGTGGTGCGGACGGCACCCTCACACACATGCCATCCTTTCTTGGCCTCTCTCTCCACTTGTTCTTTCTGGTCGGTCTTGAAGCATGCTAGTTTCTGCTGTCTGAAAATTTCTTCATTTGACTCTGTGCCTCATCTAGCTACTTAGCTCCCCTAAAGGTGGTCTCCACCCCTCCTTGTAGTTGTTAGCTAGCTTCTCTTCCCTCTTAAAACCCCTTCACTGGTTGTTACTGGTGTAACATGGGTGTTACTCACCTCCTCCATGCTGAATCTCCATGCTCTTCTGCGCCCCTGTTCCTTTAGGCCCTCAAACCCTACTAACCTTGTCCTCCTTTTTGAAGCTCCTCTGGCACATTCTGAGTTATTTCCGGTCATGCTTTTTGGGGTTATTTTCACTCCATCTGCCCCCCAAGTCTGTGGTGATCCCAAAAGATTCTGTCCTATTTTCTGTTCTGTCTATTCTGCCTTTACGAGCTAATCTGTGCCATGAAGTGCGGACTCCTTAGAATAGTAGAGTCTGAGAAGACTTCGCGATGACTTCATGTGGTCTGGAGAGCCAGGAGAATTCCAGGACCTTTCCCAAGTAGAAGAAACACGCTGCAGCCCTGACAGCTCTCAGCCCCTCCTTCTCAGCTTCCCAGGGCCCGTGCGTCTACCCGCCTCCTACCTCTGGACTCTGGCGCTCGGGTGTATTATGCCCCTGAGGGGCTCTTCTTCCCAGTAGCTCTGCCGTTTCTAGCTCTGGCTTAGAAACACTGGTGTGATCCTCCCTTCAGAAGATCTGGGCCTCACGCCTGAATCTACCAGTACCTAGCTTATGGACTCAAGAAAAAAAAAAAGTAAATTTCCCTTACAACTTAAAACTAATATGAGGCATCTCAGGGATTTTTAAAGATCGTTTGAAATTATGTGAAAAGCCTAATACAGTGACTGGCTTATGGTAGGCGCTCAGTGTGTTATTTCAGTTCTCCAGCACCCCCCACCCCAGCCTGTATCTGCTTTGTCATTGTCATCTCTCCTGTCACTTTTCTTTGGCGACCTAGCTCACACTTAGATTCTTTCCTACCTCAGTACTTGTTCTAGCTTTCACCATCCCTGCTCCCCAACCAGTTGCAACCCACCTTGAATTTTCCTGACATTTCAGTCCTCCTGAAACCCTTGTGCTCGTGCCAGCACTCACCAGTTCCGGCTTCCTGTTGCATCCAGCCTATTTGGCTCATTTCTGACACCGCACCTCGGGTCCCCATCCTGCACGGAACCTTCTTGGATCACTGCAGCCAGTCCTCATTTTGCCTTTCTCTGACCATCTCTTGAATGTCCCAGTTCTACACTTCCCACCACTTAGTTGTGGCCTTAATTTTGGTCCCTGATGCTCGGTGGGAGGGCTGCGACTGCGTTGGGGGGCATTCATTTCCCATGACACTTAGTGCAGTGTAACTACAAGGACAGCATGAAAGGAATCGCAGGGCAAGTGGAAGGCTGGGACAAGAAGCCAGTTTCCTCCCTCTCTGCTTCCCCGGTGATGTGGGACCATCATGTGACTGTTCAAGTGCAGAAGGAAGGAATCTGCCTGGGGGAGCGGCAAGACCCCTTCTAGAGGCAGAAGGGCGGGACGTGGGCGGCTGATTCCCAGAGGAGGACAGCGGGGTGTGTGGTGACAGGCGGGTGGTACTTGTGGCTGTGGGGGCAGCCACGGCCCTGGGCCGGACGGATCCTGCCATGGTGTGGTCTCAGGGTCGCGAGCAGAGTTTGGGAGAGACAAGTCGTGAGACGAGTGACCCAAGGAGAGGAGGAGAGCACATGAAGGGCGATGTGGGTCAGAGGGATTGGCGCTGCCCAAGAGATGCTGGGCTTCCGCCAGAGTTTGTGTTTTGAATGAGAAGCTTCCAGATGGTGAAGTGATTTCCAGGGCATTGCAGGGCATCCCGTGGAGCAGTTTTGTCCACTTCTTTTCGTTGCTGTTAATCATGGGAGAACTTTGGGGTGGGGACTCTACCAGAAATAAGTGGTTGTGTGACTTCAGGGTTGGCTGGATCCTATAAAAATTCTCCCAGAAGAGGGAACATGGGGGGTTAGCTGTCTCCGAGGGGCTGTCTGCAGTTGTTCACGATGCCGTTTAGAGTTCTGGGGTCGCAAGACGCAAAACCGTGTAGAAGGATGAGTGTAATGAAACCTGGCCCTTGAACTGGGAAAGCAGAGCCGGAACCCTGGGGGCCCTGGAAACTCTCATCCTGGTGGAGCGCAGGGCCAGTAGCTAAGCCCCAGTGCCGTCTGGTGGCACCTTTCTGCTGCCTTAACTTGGCCGGGCTTCCTTAGCTCCTGGTTATTACTTGGGCTGGTGAAGAAGTGACCCATGTTCTGGGGTTTCCCAAAACATTAAGGTTGGCCCCAAACCTAGATGGGTGGTATATTTCCTTGTTCCTGGGGCCCATTAGAAGTTGTATAGAGATAATTCTGCAGTGAAGTAGAGATTGAAACTTGCCTGTTACTACCTTTGTGTGTCCAGAGGACCGCTGCCCGTAATTGCCTCCATACTCATTACCCAAGCAGGGTTCTCTCCAGTGTAAGGACAGACACCCAGTACCACCAACACATGTGCTGGGATGAGACCTCCACTAAGTGGCTGGGCCCAGGTGGCTGAGCTCCTGTCAACAGCTGAAGGTCAGCGTTTGCCAGCTCACCTGAAGAAAACTTTCAATCTGACTGGGCACCCAAAGAGATGCAGGGCACAGAGACCGGAACAGCAGAAGGTGCTGTAGGAGCTCAGAGGGCCATGGGGCCTGGCTGGGTTGGAGGAGGGTGGAGGCAGGGGTGAACCAGTAGGTTCTGTGAGAGCACACTTGTCCACAGGGACACCCACATCTCAGTGTGCAGGAGACACTCATGTGATTGGTGAGTGAGCTCACACTCAGCATGGCAGGAAGAACAACTTGATAGGTTCAATTGATTCTTTTCTACTATGGCAAGCACTTTTTTATTCTTAAAAAAGTCTGCAATTTAATACACTTTTTCCATGTTTGTTCCACTTCTAATGAAGTTTCTGTTTTTATTTCCTTCTTAATTGAGAATCTAAATCCTAATGTTCATGTGAACCCATGAATATCACTCCTAATTAATATAAAACCAAAGGTATAAAGTAAATGATACATCTTTGAGAAGACAAAAAATAGAGAAAAGGAGAAAGAAGAATTCTGGAAAAAGTAAAATCCTTGGTGTTGAGCAAATTGGGATATTGTTAAAATAAGTGCTAAATGTCACACCGAGTTTATAGCCGTTAAAAGTTGTGCTCACTTATTTTCCACAGTGGGTTTCTGGTTATCAGGATAAAAGGAATTATGATTTATCATCTTTCTGATTTCTGTGGAGTTCATATCCGTTTCACACTCAAAGAAATTTTCATGAGGACATTTTGGTCACACACGCATGCGCATGAAAGAAAGATAGTCCTCTGTATTTTTTGGCCAAATTTTGACCTTAAGGTGAAATTCTGTTGAATTAGTTCATAGGTATCAGTGAAACGCTGGTCTGCTTACTACTTGCAGGACTTTAGGTATTTTTTGTTTTGTTTTCTGAAAGGGTTCAGTGGCAGGCTCGCTGGTGAGCTGGCTATGAGAGGCGCCACTCTGGCTTGGCAGGGCCAGAGACCGGTCAGCGCCATCATGGCGTTTAGGGGAAGTGGCACCCATACGTCTCTTGGAGATTATCTGGGAGCATTCTCCCAGCGTATCTGAAGGTCGACAGGCACTGACAGAAGCTCCTCTTCTGTCTGAAGGGTGGTGGTGGCCCCAAGGGGCACCGATGTCTTCAGGGTGGTCAGAGCATTTTATTTCGTTACTTACCTACCACTGTTGGTGACTTTATTTCTTGTAGGTTCATTTATATGTCCTATCCATAGTGTCTGCTTTAAGTATTTCATGTGTATTTTCTCAGAAAATCCTTACCAAATTCCAGAGAGGTAGGTATAAGTGGGTCCGATTACTGGCCCCTGTTTGCAGGTACAGGCAGTGGAGTGAGGGTTTGAGACTCAGGCAGGTGGCTCTAGAACCCATACACTTTTTTTTTCCTTCTATATCTCTGCTTTTATTTATTTATTTATTTATGGATATATTTTTCATTGAAGTATAGTTGATGTACGATATTTATATTGGTTTCAGGTATACAACAGTGATTCGACAGTTATCTGCATTATTAAATGTGCACTGCAATTATGTATTTATTATTTGTCAACATAGAAGGATGTTGCAGAACCATTGACTATATTCTCTATGCTGTCCTTTCATCCCTGTGACTAATTTATGTTATGATTGCAATTGTGTGCCTCTTTATCCCCTTCACTGTTTCACCCACCCACCCCAACCCCTCCTCTTAAAGGCTGTACGGGTGCTCTTCCTGCTGGAGATTAATGTGTTTTAAAGCAGGAGGGAAACTTGATACCATGCTTTTCTGTGTGGTTATACTATAACATAATTCTGTGTGGTACGGTATAATAGCAAGTGTGAATTGCTTAAACTACTGGTCAGTGTCTCAAGGCATGTACCACATAGCAGGCCCTCGTGAAATGTTTGTGGAATTGAAGTGATTCTGTGAGACAATATTTTAGATAATAAGTACAGAAGAGATCAATTGTGTGCAAAGTTTGCCATCTTGTCTTAGTTCAGGATTCATAAATTGAGAAACTAGTTTGTTCACAGGATAATACCAATATGAAGGAGACACTTTGGAGGCAGAAGGCAGTCCTGTAGAGTCGAGATGTCAAAACAGTGGAACCTTACACACGTCTGCTTGGGAGCAGTAAGCTTGCAATCCTGCAAGGGTTGCGCTCTGTGTCAAGTCAGGGGAGCAAAAGGCGGAGAGGTGAGGAACATGGCCGAGGTAGGGGACTCAGGACTCCATCTCTTTAAGGTGGAGTAAATGGCTATAAATGTAGATTAGATTTGATTTGATATAAAATGTAAAAGGAACATGGAAGACAGCCTCCAGAATGTGAGACAGGAATTAAAGCTTCAATAAAATGCCACGGAGATCTCTAAAAATGCCCCCAAATAACACCTGTAGGGTTTCTGAAAATTTGATTCATTTTATTTTTGGAGCAGTTGAAATATGGGGCAATAGGCTAAAGGGGTGAAAAATACAAAGACTTTTTAAAGACTTAATATTTCAAAGAACTGTGTTCCAGGGATATGTAGAGTTATGAGCCTATATAGTAGAACATGATTTCTTTATTTTAGAGAAGAATGGCATATTAAGGGATGATTGGGGCACTTGAAAAATGTAGCAGAAACACTCATTCGCTCACTGGATTTAATCCTCGATGCACTTTTACCTCTTAGAATAGCCCCCTGAACCCGTTGGTCTGGATGTGTCTGACGTCATTCGTCTGTAAGGACAGTGCCCACAGCGGGGAGTTATGATCAGCTTACAAGTTCTGGCTTGTAGGTTCAGCCAAACGTCAGGAGAACATTTCTTCTTGAGTTGCGGACAAATGAAAAGCTGAAGTGAATTGTTTCTGATTGATAGCTGTCAGAGAAGCTTAAAGCATTTCTGCTGCTGCCCAGTTTGTGCTGGTAAAGGGGACCAGCACCGCTGGAGGCTGGAGTGTCATTGCTGAGCATAAGGCCCTGCAAAGAACGATGTCACTCAGGAAAGCCTGCAAAATTGGCCCAACGTGAGGTCCCACTTACACCAAAGTGGACACGTGAACTGGTCAAGGAGGATGGGGGACTGTGATGCCACCCCGTCCTGCTCCCAGGCCACGTCTCTTCTCTTTCCTTCCCCGTGGAACTGCTTTAGTATCATCTATCTATCCATCTACCTATTTATTTTATTGAGATGTAATTAATATATTAGTTTCAACTAATATGTGCACAGCATAATGATTCGATATTTGTATTGTGAAATGATCACCACAGTAAGTCTGGCTAACATCATCACCACACATTACAAAATGTTTTTCTCCTGTGGTGAGACTTGTGAGGTCTCTGTTAGCAACTTCCAAATATACAGTGCAGGATTATTAACTATAGTCACTGCAGTGTACATTACTCCCCAGGACTTACTCATCTTATAGTTGGAAGTTTGTGTCTTGACTGCCTTCACGCATTCTGTCCCCAACCCCCACCTATGGCCACCCCCAATCTGCTCTCTGTATCTGTAAGTTCGGTTTTTTTGTTTTTGTTGTCTTTAGATTCCACATACAAATGAGATCATATGGTATTTGTCCTTCTTTGATTTATTTCACTTATCATAATGCCATGTCATCACAAAGGGCAAGATTTCCTTCTTTTCTATGGCTGAATAATACTCCGTTGTATATATGCCACATCTTCTTTGCCCATTCATCCATCAGTGGACACTTAGGTAGCTCAATGTCTTGTTGGCTGTGGTAAATAATGCTATAATGAACATGAGGGTGCATGCATCTTTTTGGGTTAACGTTTTCATTTCATTCAAATAAATATCCCAAAGTGAAATTGCTAGAGGTATCCCTATACTGTTTTCCAGAGTGGCTGCACCAATTTACATTCCCACCAAGAGTGCACTCCTATGTCTCCACATCCTCAGCAATACTTGTTCTTGTCTTTTTGATAATAATCATTCTAACAGGTGTCAGGTGATGTCTCATTGTGGTTTGGATCTGTCTTTTTCTCTTACGTTATTTTGAAATATTTGATGACTACTGTATGTCAAGCTGGGACTCGAATATCTCTGAGCTTATTCCTGCCTTCACGGAGTTTATCTCTAGTGAGTGGGATGAGAAATAAGGAGAAAGCAAATGTTCTGTTACAAAGTAGACATAAGGGGTGGATAACTATTATGGAAGAGGATGTTGAAGAAGGAGGGAACCATGTCTGATAACTATGATTGCCCAAGGCTTCAAGGAGGAAGAAGCATTTACAGTCAGAATTTTCAGTCTGAGAAGGAACTTGGGTCCAACGCCATGATTTTTTTTAAAGTTTATTTTGATATCACCAATCTACAATCAAGTGAGTAATATTATGGTGATTACACTACCCCCTTCATCAGGTTCCCCCCCCCCCCCAACTCCATCACAGTCACTGTCCATCAGTGTAGTGAGATGCTATAGAGTCACTACTTGTCTTCTCTGGGTTGTACAGTCCTCCCCATGCCCCCCCAACATTACATCTGCTAATCATCATGTCCCTTTTTCCCTTGCCCCTCCCTTCCCACCCATCCTCCCCAGTCCCTTTCCCTTTGGTAACTATTAGTCCGTTCTTGGGTTCTGTGAGTCTCCTGCTGTTTTGTTCCTTCAGTTTTTTCCTCAGTTCTTATACTCCACATATGAGTGAAATCATTTGGTACTTGTCTTTTTCAGCTTGGCTTATTTCACTGAGCATAATACCCTCTAGCTCCATCCATGTTGTTGCAAATGGTAGGATTTGCTTTCTTCTTATGGCTGAATAATATTCCATTGTGTATATGTACCACCTCTTCTTTATCCATTCATCTACTGATGGACACTTAGGTTGCTTCCATTTCTTGGCTATTGTAAATAGTGCTGCAACGCCATGATTTTATAGTGAAAGAAAATGTAAGGACCTCAGGTATTTAGACTACCATTTATTTTAGCTCAGACAGAATAGCCACAATTCATTTGATACCTGGAGCAATTCATTTAGCCCATACAACACTTAATTGCTTTTATGCAGATCAGGAAACTGAATTGCAGGGAGGTGAGATGACTTGCTCAAGGGCAGTTAATGACTATGTCCTGGTGTTGTTGAGCCCAGGTCTGATGTCAAAGCCTTTTTCCTTTTGTCCTTCTCTCCTTCCTATATCCCTCCCTCCTTCCACCCTTCCTTCTTTATGTCCGATAGTCAAGAAACATTGTGAAGGACTGTGAATTGGGCCAATAAAAACTTGTGGGTACCCTCCCTGTTTGCCTCACTCACCCATCTGGGTTATCTCTGCCTTGCATTTGTCTTTGAGCTATTCTACAGATAATTTGGAGAAAACTAGTAGCAGCATTCCTGAATGTTCGATTCTTGATCATGGAAAATGCAGCTTGTACCTGGGGGAATGCTGGGGTGGATATTGAGCAGCTTTACCCTTAGGAAGCAAATTTGTTTCCGATTTCCTGATGGGCTTATATATTCCTATGTTCTCAGGATTCTTTGAACCTGCACAAGATCATTCTGGTTCTTTCATTAATTATGAACTCAAGAAAATTTTAGACACATATTCATTTTACATTTGTTTAAGACTCATATTTTTACCTTTAAAAATATTTTTGATCTCCCTAATATGCCTTTTGAAGATGGGCAGGATTTTGATGAATTGGGGTAGGGAGGCTGGGCAGATAGGATCCCAGGTGGGCAAGGGAGTGTGAGTAGAGGCAGTGTGTTGGTGTTCTCTGCTTTCCCTTTCCTGATGCATTTCACTCTGCCCTGCTCTGTGTCCAGGTGGCTCCTGTACTCGCTGGGCACTGGGAATGCTGTTTCCTCTCCTCGTGGCCTCAGGTAGAAGGCTGGTAACAGCTTCCCACTGTCATTGGTCACTAGTGTCTCTGTAACTCCAGGGGGGGAAATATTTTCCCAGCTCAGGGCAAAATACCTTTGAAACCAAAATCAGTCAAAGGGAGAAATAAAGTGGGAGAAACCCATATAATGTTTACAAGCAGTCGCCCGCTTCTCACCTGTGTCTCTCCTGGCCTGGCTGCAAAAAGGGGACCCATCCAACCTCTCCAGTCCAGATATGCCCTCCCTTCCTCCCGTAATCATCTATTGATATGGAGATGGATTACTTCTCTCCACCCCTTGACAACACCTATTGATATGGAGATGCCCTGAGGTCAGGTGAGAGATTCTGGAAATATTGCAGTTTTACCCACTCTCTCGCTCTCTGTTGGGCCCTCTCACCCTCCGTGCTCACTCCTTGGTTCCTTCGTTAAATGCCTTGCCTTTTAGCAAAATGCTTTGAGAGGCTCTTTGTTGGCAGGACCCTGGCTAAAACAGCCAGGAGGCACAAGGGGCCATGTTTGGGCAAGGTACTCAGACAGTGTGGGCTGTGGTAATCACTTATTACCACATTGTACACTTATATATACATTATATACAGTATATATATGTTATATACTTATGAGAAGGGCTGTTGAAGCTATTCTTGTTTTCCTTTTCCCTCTCTAGGGAGGGAAGTGGGTCAGAGCTGTCCATTAGGAAGATTGATGTGGCAGCAATTTATAAGATAAATTGGGATATACAGAGATGGGAGAGAGACTGGAGCTAAGAAACCTGCTAGAAGACAGACACCACGGAGTTGGTGTAAGATAATTCAGCCAACACTTGTGTGGTGGTTGTGGAATGAAGAGGAGGGGAGAGGCTTAAGAGATGCTGTGGGGAAGGGCTTGCAGGATTGATAACCAATGAGAAGAACAGGCACAGATGAGCTTAGGCGATGTGGAGAAATGTGGCCCAAGTGAAGGTTTTAGGGGAAGGCAGTGGGATTCGTTTTGAATTTGCCAGTTTTGAGGTATATTCTGGACTGACTAATGTCCCCCCAAAATGATATGTTGGAGTCCTCACCCCCATTACCCCTAAGTGTGATCTTATTTGGAGTTAAGCTTTACAGATGTAATCAAGTTAAAATGAAGTCACTAAGGTGGGCCTAATGGTGTCTTATAAAATAGGGAAATCTGGACTCAGACGTACAGAGGGAAGATAATGAGACACAGGGAGCAGACCATGAGTGAAGGCAGCACGGGAGCCACACATCTACATGCCAAGGGATGCCTGAGGCCACCGGCAGCCCTGGCAGAGGCCTGGGACAGACCTACATCCCTGAGAAGGGCTGACACCTAGATGTTGGACTTCTGGCTTCCACAGCTATAAGACATGAATTTCTGTGGTGTGAGCCACCCAGTCGTGGTGCTTTGTCACAGCAGCCCTAGGAAACCAACATGAGGTGCAAAGCTGGAAGTGTGGGTGTGGGTAAAATTGTAACATTTCCAGAATATCTTGCCTGGCTTTAGTGCATTTGCATATCCTCAGGGGGAGGAGCAGCCCCCTCCGCAGGTTGTGGAGCACTTCAAGCTCCGCCCCTATACTCAGGATGAGCTGGTGGACCGGAGCGTCTGGTATTGGCAGGGGCCATTGGAATCTCTGCCTACATGGCTTTTAGGTCTCTGGGGTATAGGGGTACTGAGATGAGTAGAATGGCTTCCCTGATGACTCACCCTTCCCTCCAGCAGCAGTTACAAAATGCCCGTCACGCCTCAGGGAATCAGACACTCCTGGAATGGCTGACAGCTGCCATTTGGGTAGTTTGGCCTAATCAGGGTGATTTACCATATTTTCCCAGTAGTTGGAAAATGTATGCAGAGCTCCAACAGTTACTGTGGGAATTGGGTATGAAAAACATCGTCTATAATATGGACCCCCAGGGCCCTGATGAGGAGGTGTTCACTACAGGAATGAGAAACCTGGTGCTGCATACAGCTCCCACATCTCTCTTTGGGTCCCTAGTGAATACTCTTGCCCCCCACCTAGGGCAACCCATAAGTGAGGCTACTCATACTTCAGCAGATCTGGGGGAGGTTGAAACAATAAGGGCACAGAGGGAAGTACGGGCTACCACTGAAAGGAGAAGTGCAAAAGGCCCCTGAAGGTCTCGAGGACCCAGATGTGGGTTGATTTGATAAAGTCCGGGTTAGTGAAAGGAAAACTCGATGGGCATCCCCGTAGAATATTGTTAGAACTCTGGCACCAATTAAAGCCAGAGCAGCAGTTCCAGCAGCTGAGGTCCAGCACACGGAAACCAGAGTCAAGGCCTCATGCTTGGCCTGTGTCCCTGCAAAACTTCCTGGGAGAGAGTACTCAGGATTCGCCTGAGCCCTCACCCCCACAGGAGGATGATTGGGCAATGCGGTTTGACTGAGGGGGGGGTCACAGTCCCAACCTTGGGGGACATGGTGGGGACCAGAGGCCACATGTAGAATTAGCAATTCATTGGTCCCCTGTGAATGTACAACGTGTCCTGGCGCTGGTGGACACAGGAGCTGAGTGTTCTCTGATTCATGGCAACCCTGACTATTTTCCCAGGATCCCTGCTGTGATAGATAGCTATGGGGGTAAGGCAATTAGAGTGAAGAAGGCCCAAATCTCATTGGGGATAGGGCATTTACCCCCAAAGGAGCATACTGTGTACATTTCTCCCATCCCTGAATATATTTTGGGGGTAGATATCCTGCAGGGCCTGTGGTTACAGACCACTGCAGGTGAGTTCAGACTGAGGGTGTGTGTGGTAAAGGCAGTTCTGAGGGGACACGCTAAGCACCCACCTGTAGCTCTGCCTGTACCTCAGTGGGTGACATATACTAAGCAGTATAAATTGCCTGGGGGTCACAAGGAAATTGGAGAAACTCTAAAGGAGTTGAAGAGGGTGGGCATCATAAAGCCCACTCATAGTCCTTTTATTTCCCCAGTGTGGCCAGTGACAAAGCCAGACGGCTCCTGGCATATGACTGTGGACTATAGGGAATTGAATAAAGTCACACCCCCTTTGCATGCTGCTGTCCCCTCTGTAGCAGACATTCTGGACACCCTCAGCCATGAACTGGTAACATGATTATGTAGTAGACCTTGCTAATATTTTCTTTTCTATTGACATAGCACAGGAAAGCCAGAACAGTTTGCCTTCATGTGGGAAGGCCTGCAGTGGACATTCACTGTCCTTCCACAGGGATACCTCCACAGCCCCACCATCTGTCATGGACTTGTAGCCCAGGATTTGGCCACATGGAAGAAACCGCAAACAGTGCAGATATATCACTACACTGATGATAATTATGCTCACATCTGATTCTCTCTCAGATTTAGAAGGGGCAGTTCCTAGACTGCTGCAACATCTACAGGAGAAAGGATGGGTTGTGAACAGCACCAAGGTTCAGGGACCCAGTTTGTCTGTGAAATTCTTGGGGGTTGTCTGGTCGGGTAAAACTAAAGTTGTTCCTGAAGCAGTCATAGGCAAGGTCCAGGCTTTCCCCATCCCTACCACTGTGGCAGTATTACAAGAGTTTTTGGGTCTTTTGGGCTACTGGAGAGTGTTTATCCCACCCTTGGCACAAATTCTGAAGCCCTTATACTGGTTGGTATGAAAGGGCATCAGGTGGGACTGGGATGAGACATGTGCAGCTGCTTTTACTGCTGCCAAGCGGGCAGTCAAGGCCGTATAGGCCTTGAATGTAATGGACTCATCAAGGCCCTGTAAGCTAGATGTTCATGTAACCGAAGATGGTTATGGATGGGGTCTTTGGCAGCGGCTTGAACGGACACGCCAACCTGCTGGATTCTGGTCACCGCTATGGAAGGGAGCAGAAGTCCAGTACACCTTGATAGAGAAGCAACTGGCTGCTGTGTACCACGCCTTGCTGGCTATGGAGGCCATTGCTGGAACAGCTCTGACCAAGGTAATAACCACCTATCCCACTGAGGGGTGGGTGTGAGACTGGACCCAAAGGCCTTGGAGTGGCGTGGCACAGACACCTACACTGGCCAAATGGAGTGCATATTGACAGCAGCACAGTACCCTCTCTACTAGCCCCTTAAGTGCAGAACTCCAACACTTATTGGGGGCCAGTGACCTATACCAGTGGAAAGCAGGAAGAACTTGCTTTGAGCCATTGGTAGCTGAGAGTCCTTATCCGGAGGGCAAAGCCCCTACACCTGAAGATGCTTGGTACACAGATGGCTCCAGTTGTGGGCAGTTCCTGAAGTGGAGGGCTGTGGCTTTCCATCCTAAGACTGAGACAATATGGATGGAGGATGGAGAGGGGAAGAGCAGTCAATGGGCTGAGTTGCGGGCAGTATGGCTCGTGATCACCCAGGAGCCTTCCCCCATAGTTGCCTGCACTGACAGCTGGACCGTCTATTGGGGCTTGACCCTGTGACTACCGACATGGTACCAAGCCAAGTGGATGGTTGGTCACTGGCCTCTTTTGTGACAATAGTTGTGGCAAGAGCTGTGGGCCTCTGGTCAGACTAAGACTGTTACTGTATATCGTGTGACTGGCTATTTGCCTTTGGCATCCCCAGGGAATGATGAAGCAGACACATTAGCCCATGTGCTGGCTGCAAGGAAAGCCTGCCTCTGATGTGGCCCAGTGGCTACACCAGCATTTGTTGCACACGGGGCAAAAGACAATGTGGGCTGTAGCCCGTAGGTGGGGCTTGCCATTGACTTTTGATGAAGTCAGCAGAGCCCGGAAGGAGTGCCTTGTGTACTCTAAGAGGGACTTACACCCAGTCCCAGAGCAACATGGGACAATAGTAAGGGGGCCAATACCCCTTGTCAGGTGGCACATAGACTCTATTGGGTCTCTGCCCATATCAGAAGGATACCGGTATGCCATGACTTGTGTGGACATCGCTACTAGACTATTGGTTGCTTTTCCTGCACATCGTGCAGATCAGGAAACCACCAAGAAGGGCCTGGAGCATCTCTTTGCAGCCTATAGCCGGCCACAGGTGATTGAGAGCAATCAAGGCACCCACTTTACTGGACGTGCGTTACGAGAATGGGTGTAGCAATTAGGAATAAAGTGGAAATTTCATGTACCATGTAATCCTACCGGAGCAGGCATAGAGAGGTAGAATGGTTGAAATCTTGCCTGAAGTTGGACACCAATAGTCTTCGGGGTTGGTCAGTTCACCTATGGACAGTGCTGCTGCGTTTGAATGAGAAGTCTCGTAAAGGAGCTTTGGGCCCTGTGGATATGCTCACACACCTTGCTGCCTCTCCTATACAGTTGTGCCTCCAAACCAAAGAAGAGTCTTTTAAAAAATTAATTAATTAATTAATTAATTTTGTATTTTTATTAAGGTATTATTGATATACATTCTTATGAAGGTTTCACATGAAAAAACAGTGTGGTTACTGCATTTACCCATATTATCAAGTCCCCACCCATACCCCAGTGCAGTCACTGTCCATCAGTGTAGTAAGATGCCACAGATTCACTATTTGCCTTCTCTGTGCTACAGTTTTCCCCGTGATCCCCCACACCATGTGTACTAAACAAAATACCCCTCAATCCCCTCCTCCCACCCTCCCAACCCACCCTCCCACTCCCCCAAAGAAGAATTATTGAAGCCAGGATATGGCCAGCAGAGCACCATCCTGCTGCCAGCCCCTACTGCATTAAGCCCTGGAGACACTGCTGAATGGACCTGGCCCTGGACATTTTGACACGTGGACCAGTGATGGCTGGCCCTTCTGGCACCTTGGGGGAAAGGCCTGGAAGCTGGCCTCATGTGTATTCCTGGAGTAACAGCTGAATGGCCCCCAAAGGTCATGGTAGTGTACCCAAAACGTCCAGGAACTAAGAGCATCTTGTGGGGAAGTTTTGGTTTATCCTTATGGCCAGTGCATGTACCTCCCATAGCCCTACGTATTGACCCATCTGTAACTTCCACAGGGAGGGGAGTGAAAGTCTGGTGTACTAGACCAGGATGAGATCCCATTCCTGCCACTGTTTTATCACAAAACCAGTCATTAAAACATGTATATTATCACCCTTAAGGTTATTTTCTCCTACAGTCCTTGTGGCCTGAATGCACCCCCCTGGTTGCAGCTCCCGCGTGATCATTGCTCTGAATCCTCAGCTACTGCCTGCCTATGGAATGGACGAGCTGTGGACTTAATCTGCATAAACTAGCTGAATCCTCCGGCTTGAGGATTGTCATAATTTTATTGCTGTTGCTATTGTTATGTCATTAGTCTGTTCACAATGCTCCAGTTTTCTCAGCCAGGGACCATTGCAGAAGAAGGGGAATGAGTAGATTGTAAGGCAAGATTTCTGGATGGGTGGCCTGTGAGTAAAACTAGCATTTCCAGAGTATCTCGCCTGGCTTTAGTGCATTTGCATATCCTCAGGGGTGGAGAGGAGTTCATCTCCATGTCAGTGGGTAATTACTGGGCAACCGAGGGCGTGTCTAAACCTGGGAGTTTAAGGGCAGGGGCTGGCTTGCTGGCTTGCTTCTCCAGGAGCAGAGGAGAGAGACGGTCCTGGACCGCAGTTTGTAAGCAAAAAACGTGTTTTAAACTTTATTCCTCCCTTTGACTGATTTCAGTTTTTAGAGGTATTTTCCCCGGGATTTCCTTTCCCCGGACTTACAGTGGGTTTAGTGTTTTGGCGAGAGAATGGGCCCAAAGAGGCAGATTTGGCTGCCGCTGGTGTGATAGCAGAGTCAGAGAAGTGGGCAAGACCAAACCAGGGACGGAGCATGAAGAGCCCTCCGTAGCAAAGGCTGAAATGCAGGTGGCCAAGAAGACCTGGGATGTGTCTCTGTGAGAAAGGCAAAAGTAGATGCCAGACTGCCGGGGCTGAGTGAGGGTAGCAGGATGCATGTGCTGGGCAGGAGGACGAGGGAGAGGAGGCGGTAGAGGGTCAAGGAGGCAAGGGCGAATGAACGTTGTTGGTTCTTTTCTTTTTTTTCTCATGGGAGAGACCATAATCTAACTTATAGGGAAAGAGGCGTGACTGATGGAGCAGGAGCCTAGGGACAGGACAGGGTAGAGGCCACTCCCCTCCGCCTGCTGCCATAGTCGGGCACACAGATGAGCCGATGCATCCGCCCTTTTTACAGACACTTAATACATCTTGCTTTCCCCTGTTGGAGAGCGCACGTTATTTTCATGTGGTTTTAGGTTAGTGTTGCATAATTTCATTTTCTGCCAGAGACCTTTTACTCAGCAATTAAACTTAGTGCTTCCTTGGTTCTGAGCTGGGCGTGTTTTGTTTGGATGCTGCATGGTGTCAGTGATTAAATAACCCAGCTAGGCTGGAAGCATGCCTATCTCATTAAGATGAGTGGGAGAAGTTCATATTGCAAGTGTTTTTGCAGGGTTCATAGAGGTTTTTACAAATAATTTTTAGCAAATGGACAGCCTAGGAATATGTTAGAACAATTTTCTCACAGCTCAGATCAGGGGAAAATGTTGAAATATCTTAGGAAGCAAAATGCTGATAGCAATTGCCCTCAGCTCTCCTTCCGTGATAAATGGTATAGCTGACTAAACAAATTTCAGTAATTTTTCAAAAATTAAGCAATTTGCATGTTCTGATATATTTTGATTTCTATAAAAATCACATTTTTATGTCACTGACACTATGACGCATATACAGTTTATAGCTTGCAAAGCTGTTTTTAAAAAAGACTAAGCAATAAGTGTATATATCATTTAACTGAAAATACCAAGTCATTTTATACTTGACACCAGTGATGTGAAAGTAAAAGCTTTCAACAAATGTCTGCACTTAACAAAGAATGTATCAATCTCTCCAGTGCCCTCAATCATTGTCTATAATACTTTCTTAAAAGGAAACTGCTTTTGAGATGATGATTATTATATGATCTGCTCAAAACTAGCCAGACCACATACTTGCCATGCATCTAATACATAATTAAGATAAAATCATGTCACCTTTTTCCCCTATCAAAGTAAATATGGTACATCTTACCTAATGTATGTAGATGTGTAATGTATATGTTTATGTGTGTGCCAAATGTCAATCAAATTTATATACTCTTAACTTTTAAAGAACTTTCTTCAACCAGCAGTGCAGTATGTGGAGTGTTCAGACATGTCTTGCCCAGCTCTGCCCCAGGCTGCCAGTCTTTGCTGGGCCTGCCGAGGTCCTCACAGTTTGAAGGTCAGAGATTCTACCTTCTTGTGTGCCAGAACTAAGTTTTAGAATGGGCCCAGACTCAAACTTACCAAACCACATATATCCAGTTCCCACTCCTTTCTTAGAAAATGAAATCACTCTTTTGAAAATAGAAAAGGATTTGGGAATTCAGGGGGCAAAGGGGAGTTGGACCAAATAGTCTAGAGGCTTCTTCCTGTCTGTCCCCAGGACTCTGCCCTCTTTTCATCTGGTTACAGTGCTTATGGATGCTGGTCCAGAGGAGGGGAGATGGAGAGGATGGTAACACTCAGGTACAAATTAGCAAAAGGGGAGATAGCTACCCAACATTTTCATTATACAGTGACAGGACTCTTCATATGTACTGTTAGCAGAACATCTAGTTTTGGTTCTTCCAAGGACATTCTACAGAACAAAATTTGAGAATTTCACATGAGTGGCAAAACAAGAAACATGGCATAAGTTATTACAAACAAAAATACTGCTCTGTAAAGGCCTAAAGCAAGAACTTGAATGTCAGTAGAGAATGGTACCAGTGATTCTGTAAATCACAGCAATGTCATGCTGTCCCATAGTAGGGATGGAACATGAAGTCATTTCTCCATTCAGTGAAGCTCAGAGCTTTATAAGAAGGGTGTGTGTGTGTGTGTCTATATATATATCTCAGCATTAATGGTGATGATGCTTTTGCCCTATAATATGAATAATGGAGCAAACTAAAATCTGAGCAAAACGGAGTCTAGTAGATAAATTGAGGATGCCTCACAAGTCTTTGTATAAGAGAGAAGATGAGTAATGGCATCCTCTTTTGCTTGTTCAGATTGTTGGGGTCACCATAATTGAGTAGTACAACTTCTAAGAAAGGGTCAATACTGTAGTTAAATGGAGTCTATTTTTAAGGTTAGATAAATTCAGCCTATTTTTATGGGCAGAGGAAAATTATTGCTGACGTGTTTTTGATAAGATTCTCCAATGCCATAAACTGAAATACTGAGAGCATAGCAGTTTTTTAACATGAGTGTGGAGTAGAGAAGAAAAACTGCTGTAAATTGTAGGAGACTAAGGCTTTGTTACTGGGTACTGAATGAATATGTTTTTGGGCATTCATTTTTATT
Source organism: Smutsia gigantea (assembly GCA_032199065.1). Taxonomy (NCBI): domain Eukaryota; kingdom Metazoa; phylum Chordata; class Mammalia; order Pholidota; family Manidae; genus Smutsia; species Smutsia gigantea. Next base: position 13,801 of record JAVSCE010000495.1, on the reverse strand, counting down.
TAACTACATGATTGCCTTTGTGGTTGCTCCAGTTCGTTATGAATGCTGTGAATATTGGATTGGCCATGTATTTATTAGGCTGATGTTTTCCCTGTGGGGTGATGTGGAATGACCTGGATGGCGCGATGGTTGTCTGTGTACATGTATTCCTACATTCAGCAAAGTCTGGTGAATTCATGACCTCCTGTGTGTGTGGGGTGCTGTGGGCTTATCCTAAAGCTTCTTCTTCATTTGTATCTTAAAGTAGTTTCCATAGAGTCACTAATAAGCCTCCTAAACAGCAAAGGGCTTAGGCTAGAACCCAATGGCCAACTTAAGATTTCCATCTTAGGTCTATGTCAAATTAGTTCTACATAACAATTATCCAGTCCACATTTTTCCATTTTATGTAGGGATATTAATGAGGATGATCAAATGCTGGCTGAAGGCTCTCATATTTGTATCCATAGAAATAGAAATTATATATATTTATATTTTAGAAATGCGAAATAATAAATTTGTATATTTTTATGTTCTTAGCATTTCTAAATATAGTAATATATAAGGCATTTTACTTGATTTCATGGACTTAACAAGATACATAAGAAATAGTTCTTGTTTACAAGCAACTATTCCTAAGACTGATTTATTTGCCTTTCATAGAGTTTTTTCCAGTTACATTTTTAAGTAAATGAAAAAAAAATTTTTTTAATTTAAGTGTAACACATAACTTACATATAGCAAAGTACATAAAATGTAAGTGTGCAGCTTGATGAATTTTTGCAACGTGAACACGCCATTCAGTCACCCCTTAGATCAATGTGTAGAACGTTGTGTGCACCTAGATGCCTCCCTCATACCCTCTCCTAGTGGTTACCTGCCTATCCAAATGTAATCGCCATTCTGACCTCCAGAAAAATAGATGAGTTCTGTTTTTGCACTTTATGTAAATGGAATAATGCAATACACGGTCTTTTGTGTGTGTTATTTTTTGCTCAATATATATTATGTGTGTGAGATGTGTCCATGTTGTATTGAATGATGGCTTGTATTGTCATTGTTTTATTTAGCCATTCTGTTGGTAGACATTGGGTTTTTTACTGTTATGAATAAATCTGACCTTATGAATAATGGTGGCATTCTCAAATATCAAATGTCAAATGATCATCTAAGATATAGGATGTGTACGTTTCTGTTGGCTGCACCTCCAAGTGGAATTTCTGATTGGGGAAACATACGCTCAACTTTCTAAACAGTTTTCCAAAGTGATTGTACCAATTAATGTGCCCACCAGCAGTGCTCAGTTAATATAAGTTTCTAAAACAATTATTCATTATGGTGTATTTCATCGTGGTTTTAATTATAACTCATGATACGGAAAAGATACACCTCTTCGTATCTTTAATGGCCATTTGGAAGTACTGTTGTGCAGCACCTATTCAAGTTGTAACCTGTTTTTAAAATGAAGTTTTTTTTTTCATTGATATGTTGAGAGTTGTTATATATTCTGCATGTGAGCTTTTTGTCAGATATGTGTACTGCATATATCTTCTCCAACACTGCTGATTCTTCACTCTTTACTAGTATTTTGTTTTTGTTGTCGAACAGCATTTCTTCATTTTAATGAATTTTGAGTTATCAGTTTTTTCATTCATGATTTGCATCTTCTTGTAACATCCTGTGTAAGAAATCTTTCCCTACCCAAAGGCCATGAAGATACTCTCCCATATTATCTTCTAGAGCTCTTATTATTTTAACTTTGACATTTAGGTCTATGCTGCATCTGGAGCTGATTTTTTCATTTATAGTTTGAGGTAGCCATCAGTCTTACCCCTGCTACCCCATGGAAGTCCAGTTGATCCAGCACCAGTTATTGAAAAGACCACCTTGTTCCCATTTCTTGCTCCAATTTAGTAACTTTGAAATTGCTCTAGTTTCATATTGTCTGGTTATGTGTTAGCATTTGTCCTCCAACTTTGCTCTAATTCTTCAAAATATTCTTTACTATTCTTGACTGCTTTCATTTAAGTTTCAATCTTGGAATTGGCTTGTAAAGTTCATCAACATAAACTGCTGAAATTTTAATGAAATGGGATTGAATCTATAGATCAATTTGGGAAGAATGGCATCTTCACAGTGTCTAGTCTTCCAATCTATGAACACGAATTACCCTTCTATTTTTATTTAGGTATTCTTAAATTTCTCCCAGTAATTAAACTTAGTTTACTATGAGAGGTTTGCATATTTTTGGATCTGATTTATTCCTAGGTATTTGATGTTTATTGATGTTAATGCAAATGGTATCACTTAAAAATTATTTCCTAGAAGGTAAAAATGTAGTTGACTTTACATATTGACCTTGTCTTTAGCAAACTTGCTAAAGTTCACTTACTGATTCTTATTATTTATCTGTAGATTCTTTAGGATTTTCCATGTGAATTCTTTAGGATTTTCATGACATCTGTGCAGAATCACCATTTATTTTTTGCTTCCCACTTTTCATTTTTTGTTTTTGCCATATTGCATCGGCCAGGACCTCAGTAAATGCTGAGTAGAAGACATGGTAGCAGATCTCCAATCCTTTTCCTCCATTTCAGAGGAAACTTAGAGAATTTCATCAAGTATGATGTTTGGTGTGGTTTACTAAGAGATTTTGTTTGGTGGTTGTTTTGAGTAGCTGAACTCTGCCTGGTATGAGGAGTCTTACCCTTTGCACATGCAGCTTAAAATATCTGGGTTTTTACTTTTGCTTTTTGCTTTGTTAGTTCTTTGTACCTCTTTATCACTTTTTGCCTTTATTCAAGTGTTGATTGGTTTATTGATTTGTAATTCACTTGGCATAGTAAAATCATATGTTCAGCGGGTGAAACACCATCTCTGAAATGTAGAGAACTATGGTGAATATACTTCATTTGAGGAACATTTGGAGTGGGGCCAGCCAGACATGGTGGTGTGGTGGGGCAGTGAGTATCTGGCCGGGGACTGGCAAAATCCAGCATTCTCAATGCCAGTGGTGGTGACAGTGGGCAGCCGCCTGGCAAACACCCATGATCCAGTATTTATTAACATTAGCTTGTGAGTGACACATTCTTCTATTAATCTTTTCATTTTTACAGTAGAGATGATAGCATATATCCTGAATTTATTATATCTACCTTAAAAAGAGTACTTTTATATTTTTTCTGTGCAAAGGACTGTTGCCAAGGACATTGTGACACTTTAACTTCATTTACACCCTCATGCTTTTTGTGCTATTGTGCTCGTGTAGTTTAATTCTTTGTGTATATTACATTATTGCTCTCTTAACAGTCAATATACATTTAGATTTCCTGTATCTTATACTGTCATGTACTTTTTATTCTTTCTTGTATTACATGCTTACATCTGGGATCATTTTTCTGCTGTCTGCAGAATTTTCTTGGGATTTTTTTTATCACGGGTCTGCTTACAGTAAATTTTCTGTTTTTGTTTGAAAACATCTGTATTTCTGCTTTTCTGAGTATAGAACTGGCAAGTGTTGGTGGTTTTCAGTACTTCTAGCTGTGATTGTTTCTATTTGAAAGGCCAGCTGTACATCTTATTGTTTTTTAATTTTTAAAGGTGATGTTTTCATTCTGTTTTTCCCAAATGGGATTTGTAAAGGCTCTTGAATTTGTGGCTTAATAATTTTGTATATACTTTGTTAAATTATTGGACAGTATTTCTTCAAACAGTGCTTCTGCTTCCTTCCCTTTCTTGCCTCTTTTTTTGGAACTCCAGTTATATGTATTTTGCTCCTTTTGATTGTGTCTGTTTTACATTCCTTTCTGTATTTCCACTCCTTTGTCTCTTTGTACTTCAATTTTGATGTTTTCTTCTGATATTTCTATCAGTTCATACATCTTTTGTTTTGTCCAGTCAGCTGGTCAACCCATCTATTGAATTCTTAAATTCTGTTATTTTATTCTTTAGTAGTAAGATGTACATTTGATTCATTTTCTAGATTCAAATTCTCTTGTGCTGTTCTACCTCTTTCCTCCATTTTCAAAAATATTCATTGTGGCAATTTTGTTATAGATAATTCCACTGTTTGTTTCATATGTAGATTTCTTTCTATTGTTTTTCCTCTTGGACTGCAGATATTTGATTTCATTCTCTAGCATGCGTGGTATTTTTTTATTGAAAGCTGGACATTATATAAGGAAAATTTACAGGTCTGTCTTCTTCCACATATATTATTCCATGGACTATTTCATATTCTTCCCTAGATGTATTCATATCTGGCAGGTAGTTAGAGTATGGGCACATTACTTTAATCTGATTGATGCATGCTTCTTTCTAGATTGCCCACAATCTTATGCAAAGTTCAGACTCACAGTCTTGCCTGAATGTCTGTAAAACTGACACACAGAGACTTGGCTACCAGCTGCAATCTCACTTATCAATAGGAAAAGTTTGTGCCTTGGCAAAAATACTAATTTTATAGGTTATGAACCTTTGACATGGTTTAAGAGCAGTCGAAAGTGTGATGGCTACTTATGTGCTGTTGAAATTTCATTATGATAGATAAGATTATATTGGTGTCCATCTGTCCCTTGCCAGTGTGGCTGTTTGTGTAAATAGATTCTCTGTTTCAGTCTGCAGCTCTACATTTTTACTGGTGGATGGATATTGATGTTCTCTGTTCTTGGGATTAAAAAAAACCTTTCCATTAGTTAATTTAGTGTCATCTACCCTGTATTCCTATTATGATCACATTTTTCCTGACTTTTGCAAAAATGGGGTTGGGTATGGGAGTCTCTTTAAGAAAAGCCCTCACTCTGTTATGACTGAAGCAAATATTTAAATGAATTCTTGTTCACCCCAATCCATTTTTACTTTGAGTTTAAGCGGCTTCACTGACTGTTTTCTGGCTTTTTATATATAACATGAGCTTCTTGTTACTGTTTTTCATAATCTCCCTGTACTGTGGCCTTTAACTGACATTTTATTCCAACCTGCTCCTAGGTGAGCCACTTGTGAAAAAATACAATGGAGACATTGCCCTGGGTCAAAATCTCCTGTATCTCTTAAAGTTTGGCATACTTGTAGCAACTCCAGGATAACTACCTTTTTCTGAAAAGAGCTTATTAAAATAAGAAAAGTTTAATGATGGATGAGGGGAAATGGCTCTTTAGGACATTATGATCTTGAGCAGGTAATCTTTAAAACAATGGTCTGGGCTTGATAGGTTGCCCTGGAGGAGTGTTGGTGAATGTATTCTAGACCCTAGAAAAATCCATGTGATAAATTTCAGTTTATCCCAGTTATGCATCGTGTACTGATAATCTGGCTGTATTTTGTGATAAGAAAAGGCAGGGGAAGAATAAAGCAAGCCACTCAGATGGTCAGCAATAGAATTTAAAGGGAGTGATTTAAAAAGGGTTATTTTCATATGTGTATTGATACATAATTTATTTTTTAAAGGATTTAATAATTTAAAAAATTATTTGTGTCTTATATAAGTAATACATTTCAAAATAGGCACAGCAAGTTGGACATTTATAGCTTGTATGATGGGTACAGAGTGGACTTTTGTACTGGACTTAATTATTAATGCCTGTCGTCCAGATGGCTAAAAGTAGTCCAAAAAAACAGGAATGTTTATATAACATTTAACTTGAGAGAAATATTTCCCAAGAAAAATCCTTAATAATGCTTTTTATCAGTCAATGCTCTTGCCTTTCACAATTTTTTTAAACCCAAGTGAAGTACCAAATTTGCAGGAGTGAATAATTTCCTTCACCATTTTGTCAAAGCCTATTTTTTTCCTCCTAAATAGTCTCAGGCAACAGTTTGGATATTTTTTAATTATGTTTCATTTTCAAAGTTAGTTATTTCAGCTTATTTTTATTATACCATTTCTCAAGGAATATGTTTTGCTTTATTATTTTTCATTTTAATACTGGTTTTCTTTAACCATTGCTTTTATTACTAAATCTTTCTTAACAACTTATATTTGAAATGGAAATGCACATACTGTATGGCATGATATTAATAAGCATTTTCCTTTATTCTTCTCATCTTAAATTTTTAATTGTTTTTCCATTGCTTTCAAGTCATTATAAACTCATCACCCGCTGTTGAGAACATCATGTTTGGCCAGTGCAGCCTTTGGGGGATGGTTTGACATACTTATGTTTGTGTTTAGCTTTTCACTTTCCATTTTCCATGTTTTTCTCTTGCACGCTGACCCAAAGCAGAATTGGCTACACATTCAGTTCACCCGTCAGTGAACAGAAATCGTTCCTGGGAATTGGAAACAGTGGGAGATGTAGTCCCTGCTCTCAAGGATTCTGCCATGTAGGATCAGAGACAAAGTTGGTTACCTAATGATGTTAAGTGGGTATAATCAATGCAGGAGATTTGGGTAACTTTTGAGGTCAGGTGGGGTTTAGGAAATTTTACCTCCCACCAGTAAGTAGGGGCCTCCTGGCATCTTAGATGAGCAGATAGGGCAAGGGGAGAGAGAGGTGAGGGGAAAGAACAGGATATGGTGAGCAGGCATGAGGTGTGACCAGCGGGCAGCCAGGGCTTCTCAGTGTTTTCACCATCACACCTACCAGCAAGAGGGGAGTGGATGCCAGTGGGAGGGGCTGGAGGGTTTCTGGTGTTAGTTTAAAGCCACTATAAGCACAAAATGTATTTGGAGACTTGTATTCAATCTTAACAACAGGCAGGGGTTTTAGCTTTCCCGTTCAGTATATATCAGAGCATTTTAACCTAAATTAAAATTTATATTAATAAATATATGATAATATAATATTAATATAATATATTAATTAAGCATTTTAGTATGAATTAAAAATACTCACCAATTAGTACAGTTGGTGCTCCAGGAAGATGTGGCTTGCTCACTTTGTGATCTTTTTCTCCCTTCACCCCTGTGCACTGGAGTAGGTATTAGGACCCTAGAAGAGAGGATTTACAGAGAGGAAGGTAGCTCTTGTTAAAGGCTACAACTGAATGTCGGTTGGAGGAATTTGGATTTCATCCTGGAGTATTTAATTGACTGACTATTTAGCAGACATTTATTGAATGTGTAGTTTGTGCTTGGTGTTGAGAATGCAGATATGGCTCCTCCTCTGAGTGGGCCACTACTTTGCTCAAGTGAGTCCGACCGTGTTAGGTAGATTAATGTAGCTGCAACGTGGAATGGAATACAGCTGCTGAGGGTGGGCCCTGGCCCGAGCAGAGTCTCAGTGAGGGAAGTGGGGCTGTGCAGCAAGTGGTCTGTACTCCAGATAATCAGTGTTCAGAGTGAGCTCTGTCTGAGACGGTAGCCCCTCGCCACATGTGGCTATTCAACATGGGAAACATGGCTAGTTAGATGTTTAACAGAGAATTGAGATGTGCCATAGGTATAAAATACACACCAGGTTTCAGAGGCTTAGTGTGGCAAAAAATGTAAAACGTTGATCATTTTGATATTGATTATATGTTAAAATGAGAATACTTTGGACATATTAGATGATGTAAAATACATGGTTAAGATTAATTCCATCTTTTCACCTTTTTGTAATGTGGCCGTAAGAAAACTTAAAATTACACACGTGGTTCCTGTTGTATTTCATCGGACAGCACTGCCCTAAACTATGGGACAGCTGTGGGAACAGGAAGACAAGGATGGGCCCTTGGCGAGAAAGACGTGCAGGGGCAGGAGATGGGCAGAGGCTGCTTGAGACCGTAGGGGCCTTGGGCAGGATTCCCCATGAGGCCATTTGCATTCATCCAAAGTCCCCAGCTTCTGTCTTTTCCCATAATCTGTTTCATATGGTCCGCCCTTGACACGACTCCTTGCTGAGACGTATTCATGATGTTATTTTATGACCAGTCACCATGGGTGTAATGCACGTTCAAGTGCAACATTAGCTCTGACTGGTGTTAACCTGAGGTGACCACCTTCTAAGCCATCTAAGACTCAGAACCTTGGCTCCTGGGAAATCACCCATTTCTTCTCTCAGTGCATTGGTTCCTCTCCTGCTGCCATGCCTGAGCTCTTCTTTTAAGCGTGAGCTCCGTCAGGCACTACTTGGAAAGAATTCCTGAAGTCGGGAATCATCAGGACTTCATAAGCGGAAAAAACCAATAGCACCAGGATCACTGCATTTTTGATGGGGAGACAGAAATGGGGGCAAAGGCTTCTTTAGACGTGCAGCTTTCAGTCCCGGTCACACACTGTGTCTGTGAGGTCCGCAGCTGGAATCTTGGTTTGTGGAGGTGCTCGTAGGCATGAATTGATTAAAATAGTAGCTAACATTGCCAGGCACTTAGTAGCACCTGTTGGGGTGTTTGTGTATTGACTCATTTTCTGCTCACAAGGCTGTGAGGTCTATACTACGATTATCTCCATTTTAACTCAGGGAGGTTAGACCCTACAGCTCATCGTTTTGAGCCTGTATTCAAAACCTGTGCCAGACCCTGCCTGCTGACAACTACCCTATCCTGCTTCAGAACAAAGGTATTTTGTAGGAGCCATCGAGATTTCTAGTGGTCTGGACATGAAGTATTAAAATTGTTATTATCAACACACTTTGAATTAATTTGTGCCCCTTTCTTGTGGAATTAAACCCTTGTAGTTTTTTCTTCAGTTAGGAGAAAAGGTACATATGTATTATGCCAAAGAGAGAATTGCCTCTCCTAGCTGCCTTCCTGCAGTTGGGTCGTGTCTCCAAGTTGTCAGAACCATATGTGAACTCCCGAGTGCCTGGTTGAGCGGGTATGTGTGGGTGCTGTGCTTGTTAGCGTCTCCGTAAGAGGGTCAAATGGGCCCCTGCTATTGTCACACCTAAGTATTTGAGGAATTCAATAGGGAAGGTTTATGATTACACAATTTACATGTGAAATAAGTGCTTGCATCCACACCTGCTGTTTCGGGGATGTTAATTCTTGCATCTCCTTGCTCTCCTTATCAAATGCTAGAGAAATCAGGAAAGTGTGAATGATGTCTAGTTGTTGATGAAACAGAGACTGAATGCTTTAATAGTCTGCCAGATGATAAACCTTCTGCAGCTACTTGTGCGTTTTCTTTTTTTTGTGAATATTTGGAATGACTTGTAGCCCATCCAGAATGGGCTATCGGCAGTTACACTTTTCAAAATTAATTTATTTGTGGAGGCTGGAGAATAGTCTAAATGCTCTGTGGCCTTTGGGTACATGCTCGAAGTTAGTAATAAAACTCTTTCCAGTCAGGTGGACATTTCCTAATGAATTAATTCCAGCAATGGTGTCAGGAGAACCGACAGTCAGACATCCAGATGTGCTCAGTGGCGCCCATCCCATGCCGCCCTTGGCCTTGCTCTCCCTGGTCTCGTCCTGGATTCAGAAACCCAAATGCAGAAGGTCTGAGCTCCTTTCTACATAAATCCCAGAATTCGCTCCCCTTCTTTGCTTGTGTTGGTGGGTGAGCGAGGTGGAACAGCGGAGACAAGAATGTGAAGTTGGGAGGCAGTATGTCCACGTCTTGTTGGGAAAAAAAGGGGTTGGCATGCTGTTGACAAACATCCCCAGGTCTTCCTTTTCATAAACAACAAAAAAAAGTCCCCTAATTCCACCTCTATTTGCCTGCCCAAATTGTGCAGATGCAGCAATGGTTTATCTATTCATGGTCTCTGACGTAGTTCGGGTACCACTCCAAATGGCTGTCTGAAAGAGTACCAGGGGCTGGCCAGGGCTTGCCCTCAGCATTAGTGCCCTTGAACTTCCTGAATAGTTCGGGGACGTTTGGCCATTCAGGCCTCAGAATCCAGTGTGTATGTTACACTTTCAGCACATTGAAGTGTGGACTGGACACATTCCACTGCCTGAAGATGATTGCCTGGTCCTCTGTTACCCGCATCTGCCCACACCTTCCCCCTTGGAAGATCTCCTTCGCAGCCAGCCACCTGCTCTCTGTGGCAAGGACTCTGCGCCAGTGCCTGTCCTAATGTTTCCCACATGCCCATTCTTATCTCAGTGTGTCCCAAGTGAAATTCATCTGTGGGAACCTGGTGGCCCTGCTTTTGCCCATGCTTCTTTTATTTGCCCAGCTTCTAATGTCACCTCTAATTTTGCAAAGCTGTAAGAGAACAATCAGGCTATGTAAGCCAAACACCGTGAATGCTAAGAACCCAAGAGCTGAGGGTATTGTGGAAATTGAGTGGCACTTACAGGACAGCCCAGTGTACTTAGTGATGTGCGTAGTTCTAACGGTCAGCAGGGTGACCAGGTGCGTATAGCTCCTCATGAACACTAAGGTTGTGGTTGCTTTTATTCATGGGTAGAGCAGGCATCTGGGTAGCCAGTGGACAGTGGGTGGGGTCAGTCATGGCCCTTGGTCTCCTCCTTGTGGTGAGGAGGGTTGATGGTCTGCTTTCAGCATCCCTTCCCTCAGTTCTCATCCTAGGAGCTGGTCTGGCGGGTTTGGGTGCCTTCCCTCTTGCCGGTTTTACTGCTTAGGGACCAGTCCACTCTTAAGGCAGTCATTTCCTGAAGGTCTCATCCCTTTTCAGTTCTCAGGAAAGAAAGATGAATTAAGAGCTGACTTGGAGTTCATTATAAGGTGAAGTTAACTGCTGATTTCACCTGCTGCACCCATGCAGGAAGCATGCTGGAGCTTGCCGGGAGGGGCCAGGCTGGTGGTCTTGTGGACTGTGCTCTCCAGGAGCCCAGACTGACCTTGTCACCAGGGCCGTGTCCCCAAATGCTGGACAATGAGAGGAAAGCACAGAACTCATATTGCCTTGTATATTCATTATTCCACATTTTAAAAGTAGGTATTTCATGGACTTACCTTTCAGTAAAAACTATCCAGGGGTGTAGTTGTCATTTATGTTCATTTTTTGCATGATTTGTAAAATTTGAAGTGAAATTTCAATTTCTCTACAGGCTTAGTCGAGAGCATCTAATTAATGCCAATCTAAGCTTGATCTCTTGGGATATTAGGATAGTGTTTACAGTGCCTTATTTTTTTTTCCCTAGTGGAACTATTTTGGAGTTAAAAATATTTGGGTTCAATTCCCGGTTCCACTATTGGAAAAGTTACTTTAATCTCTTGAGTCCCTTCTCTGTTGCATAAAATAAAATCTATCACATAAGATAAAATTCTTAGCTTGCTCAATAAATGTTCATTTCTTCTCTGCTGTCCTGGAAGCTGGAGTGGGGAGAAGGGAAGCGATGACTAGATGGCTGAAACTGTAGGGTGAATACCAGCTGTATTGTGGGAGTAGCATAATGGCGCATACATGTGGGTGCGTGTGCGTGCGCGCGCACGCGTGTGTGTGTGTGTGTGTGTGTGATCAGCTTGCTTCCCTAATATGAGGAACCAGGAGCATTTGGAGTGAAGTGCCCGTTGCTTGATTTCAGCTGGGGGACAGTGTAAGGATCCTGGGCTCCCCGGGACTCAAGGGGAGAGAAGACCTGGGGTAGACAGCTGTGTGGAAAGGGATAGGACCAGCAGCGAGGTAGCGTCTGACGCCCCAGTCCAAGGCGTGCTCTGTTCCTTCCTGTCTTAGGCTGCTCCAGCTGCTGCAGCAAAGTGCCATAGGCTGTGGGCTTGAGCAGCTGACATTTCCTCCCAGTTCTGGAGGCCGGAAGTCCTGGATCGGTGGTGAGAAGCTTGTTTTCCCCGGAGGCCCCTCTCCTTGGCTGGGCCATCCTCTCCCTGTGTCTTCCCATGGTCTTCCCTCTGTGCTTGTCTGTGTCCTCCCCTCCTCTATAAGGACACCAGTCTGAAGGGAGTAGGGCCCACGCTAATGACCTCATGTCACCTTATTTTTTCTTTAAAGATTCTGTATCCACAGGCAGTCACCTCTGAGGTCCTGGTAGTTAGGGCTTCAACATACAAATTTTGAGGGACACGATTTAGCCCATAACGCTTTCCATCTTAACAACCAAGATTTTTTTTTTAAAACTCTTCTATGCTCTAGATTCATCCCTTCCTCCATCCCCATCTGTTACTTTTATCTTAGGAAGCTTTCAAAGAGGGGCGCCAACCTCAAGAGGAAGCCTCAGCGCATTGGCCAGCGAATCCAGGCCCGGCCTTGCTTGGGGGAGTCTTATTCCCTGCAATGGTCTTGGTCCCTGTGCAGGGCTGAAATCAGTATGGCGGGGCGAGGAGCTCTCTCTTTGGGGCTTTGGCTGAAGAAGGGGTCAGGGGAATGTGATGGTTTGAGTGTGTCAAGGTGTAGAGCCTTCATTCTCCAGTTGCAGTGGAATCAGGTTGGCCGCAGGCATAGAAATTACGCCTTTCCATAAGAAAGATTTGATGAAAATGGGCGGGTTAATAGGAAGCCTGGAGAAGTATGAACTGCCTGCATTTGTGCATGTCTGTACTCCCATTCTCAAGTTATAGTGATCTGCCTTGGGGTGGCCTATGAGTCCTCTTTTCAGGCAGCATAGCGTATGTCCATGGTCACTGGCCATGAAAACACTGAACTGCGCGTGTGAAAGACAGGAGGCCAGCTTTCACGTTAAAGCTTTGGTTCCCTGCAGGGGGGACCGCTCTAGGGAGAACTTCTGAATGGCTGAATTTCTCTTCTCCGCCGATAGTCACTGTTGCTTCCCAGTAGTGCCTGAACTAGCCCCTGGGGCAGGAGAATAATGTCCTAACTGGTCTTCATTCCCTGGGCTTGGTTTTCATTTGGGTGCATTTGTAGAAGAACTGGTGTCACGTGCTGCTCTGCGTCCGGTTCCGTCCCAGGTTTGAGATACACCGTTCATGTGGCTCCTCACCCCCTGTGTCGTGTTTACTGACCTGGTTACCTACCTGAGGTACTTCATTTTATGGTCTAGCCACGTCAGGATAAAAGATGTACATGTTTTGGTTTAAATGGAGATGCAGGATGTGAGAAGTGTAATGAGTAATGGTTCACTCTTCCAGTACTGTTTGTGGATATAGATTTATTCCCAATACCAGATGCACCAGAACACATTTTTTTTTCTTTTCAGCCCACAGAGATGTCAATAAGCAGAAAATGATGTTCATGCATTTTCTCAGAAACAAGTGCACAGAAGTGAAACTTCCTGGATCTCACCCCCTTCTCATATTTGAGACGTTGACGGGTTCGCGGCCCCTCTCCCCATCTGGGGGCCAGTGTGGGTTTCTCGTCTCACATTCCTCCTACCACAGCGGGCTTGGATGTGTTTTTAAAATGAGCCTTCATAAAAGTTTGAGCCCCCCATTCACCTTGATGAGTTTTTCCATCAGACCTTCTTCTCATTATTTGGAAGACAGAAAATATCCTAGACCACTTTAAAAAGACCGTATTCTCTGCCATTATTTCTCTCTGAATGCCGGTTTAAGACTTTGTGTGTCTGCTGGCCCCAGCTGAGAGCTCTGCCCCAAAACACCTTCAAATTTAGGGAACGGTGGCTTCATTTGCTATTTCTGTCTTTCAGAGAAGACCGGATATTGATGTAAACAGAGGGAAAACATCATACTCACTGTATTTACTTCGTCTAATGTCAAACTGCTTGGAATTAGCTACCCACAAAGACAGGCCTGGCATGTGCGCTTTCATGGATCAATGGCCTTTGGTATTTGGGAAGATGCAAGTGGTTAGCGAGGTGCCCCAGGCCAGCGCTACCCTTTGCGACCACCATGCGTAAGGCTCAGTGCCTGGTCAAGAGAGGTGGGAAGCAAGTACTTATCCTGCCTGTTCCGCCTGGTGCTTTCCTGGCAAGAGTGGATCCTATTCATAGTTTCCTTCAACAAATGCTTAAACAACTGTGTATTTGTTGTCTGCTACATGTTGGGCACTGGGGTAAATGCTTACCATGACTTGTCACCCCAAATTCCTGTGCTTTATGAGATGAAACCCAAACC
>JAVSCE010000494.1:0-50297 GCA_032199065.1 Smutsia gigantea | reverse complement strand
AGAAACTAACAGGGAAAGTCTGGTGATCCCAGTTCTTCCCGAGCAGCGGAGCACAGGCTGAGCCCCTGCACACCGCCGGGCTGTCAGCTGTGTGCGGCCCCAGGCAGCACCTGCCTCCCCCGTCCACACACACTCAGCCGCTCCTATTGCTCCGTCTCAGCTAGGGAGCAAGAAACACATTCCTTTTGTCACCACGTCGCCATGGTTATTGGACACGTGATCATCTTTTCGGAGTTCTTGGCAAAACCAGCAGTGGAATTGGCTGTGACATTCGTGTCTCTGAAGGAAATGAAGGGATGGAATTATTCTGGACAGCCTCAGGCTGTTTCCTAAAACAATTTGCTAGGTGTGCGCCCCAGCCCTGACATTATCAAATTGGATGCTGCTAAAAATTTTGCACGCTGATGGGCTTTTTGATGATACCTACGCTTCATTGTTAGTTTTTTAGAAACTTGTGATAACAATACTTTTGTGTTTTTAAAAAGCATTGTGAGACTTTAGAAACACATACTGGTATTTACAGATGAAATGATACCATCTGTGGGATTTGCTTCCAGATAATGTGGACAGAGATAGAGGAAGCCGATTCGCCGCGAGTTGAAAATGATGAGTGATGGGCATTTGTGGTCCTCTCCAGTCCACTTTTGTATCTGTTTGAGGTTTTCGAAAATGCAAAAAAAAAAAAGTTTTTTTTGTTAGCAGATTTGATTATGGGGGCAATATGTTTATGGGTTAGACACGAGGCTAAGAGATATTCATGACGGAACTCTGTTCTGATCTGTTTGCATCCCTCTGTAGAGTGGAAAAATAAGGTGTCACCATTATGAACAAATCTGTGTGTATACAAACATTTTTGTTAAAGAGGGTGGTGGCTGAGAACCTAATCTACCTTCCTTTTTCTTTTCTCTTTATTGAAGTATCATTGATATACAATTTATATTGGTTCCAGGTGTACAACATAGTGACTCAACAACTGTATACACTAGTAAATGCTCACTATGATAAGTGTAGTTACTGTCTGTCACCATACAAAGTTTTTACAATATTGTTGACTGTATTCCGTATGCTGTCCTTTCATCCCTGTGGCTAGTTTACACTTAATTGAAAGACAGTACTCGTTATCCCCTTCACCCCAGCCCCTTGGCAACCACCAAGCTCTCCTCTGTGTCCATGAGTCTGAATCTGCTTTTACTTTGTTGTCAAAGGTCATGACAAAGATCCATGGAATGGCTGTGGCTTCAGGATAAACCATGTGAGTTGTTGTAGGAAAGAGAATTCTACCTGTAGGTAGTGATGATGGAGGTGGTCATGGGTGTGTGTGGGGAGCGTGGGTGCAAATAGCGGAGTTACTGCAGGGCAGCTCAGAGCATCTTAAACAGAACTGGCTCCCTTGGGAGTGGGTAGGGTGGGATTTTGAGATATTAGCCACATCCCACTTTGTGAATCCAGACTATCTGCCTTTATGATCTAGGCAAAGAAAGGATGCTATGGAATCCAGGGAAAGAAGGGTTTAAATTTTGGCATTTTGAATTTCAAAACTACTGTCCAAGCCTAAGAAAAAGACTTGTTTAGTGAGCCTCATTGTTTCCCTCTGGCCCGCCCCCAGATAATGACTGTTAACTTCAGTCAGGTATTTAAGATGTGCTAGGCACTGCTGTAAGCATTCTACCAGTATTCTCCTTTTTAATCCGCTAACATCCCTATGGGACCATTGACTTTACAGATAGGGAAACCGAGGCACAAACTGCTTAAGTAACATGTCCAGAGTGACATAACTAATCTGACTCCAGAGCCTGGGTGTCTAGTCATTTCCTGGGAAGATGTGGACAGACCCCAGCGTTTCCATACCCAGCTTCCTGGGGGTCATTTAGGTGTGAATCAGCGAGCTCAGGCAGAAGGGACCTGAGAAAGTGTCAAGGTGACAGGGAGAGTGTGAACGGGACATGGAAGCCCCCAGGAGGCTGTGATCTCCCCTGGCGCCCGTGCCTTGGCACTCCTGAGGACCCGCAGAACTAGGGTTCAGCCTGGGAGAGAGTCTGAGAAATTCCCCAAAGAGAGAGAGTTTGTTTCTGCCAGCTCCAGGATCGGAGATCTGACAAATTCATTTTAGTTGTCAAAAAAAAAACAATGGAGAAATATTCCTTTGCAGTTGAGTTTGCAGTCTGTAAATCTACACGCTTACCTGTGGTCCGGATTCTACAGTTGTGATTAAACAACGCATTCTGAAGGAATCAGGGCCTGGATAAAATATTAGATTTCCAAGTCACACTACCCTGGGTTTGAACCCTAACTCTGCCATTTAGGTGCTCTGCAGCTTAGGTGTGAGCCTCAATTTCTTATCAGCAACACAGGGATGAGAATGCTAATGGGTCCTGACTGGCCCTGTACTGATGACGGTGCCTCCCATACGAGGTGGCGTGAGGCTGACATGAGACAATGCACACCAGGTGCCCAGCTGAGGCCTGGCACAGGGCTGTTCCTCTGTACATTGTAACCTATTTTCTCAAGTTGTCTCCATTCATTGGCGGAACAAATAGGAAATGGCTTTATTGTTTCTAATTATTGCCCCCAACCCAGCTACGTGGCATTTTCCATTCAGAAACCCATCCTCAGAAGTTCAGCGCGGTTCTGTGATGTACCACTTCTCTTACTAACACCAGCACTTTCATCTTAGGCTCTGTCCTATACATTCTAAAATGTGAGACTCATTTTGGATTAAAAGCTCTTCTCCTGTTCTTGCCCTGGATGAGGCTTGAACTAAGATTCTAAGGGTCTGGAGGGGAAGCAAGGGTGTTTTCTCGTGCCTTTGCCCTCCGCACCCCATCCCGGCCTTGGCTCTGGTGGGGAGAGGGGCAGCAGGAAGGACAGGAAGCACAGCCCTGCCACCTGCCTGGGCCTGGGAAGCTTGCAGACTTCTTCCCAGCGGCCCAGCGCTGCTGTTGAATCTGTGGCTCTGTGGGCTTTGTGCGGTGGGCCTTGCAAGGGCTTGTTTCCGAGCACCTTCCCGGGTGCCGTTGGTCCCTTCCTGTACCTGGCCACACCTTCTAGCTGACCCCGTAATCCTTTCTGTGTGGACCCCCTGGTCCTGATGGCGAAGGGTCCCCACTCATCTACCTTCCATGGCCAACTTTAGGGCCTCTGGGCACAGATGAAATCCAACCTCTGACCTCAAGAACTAAGGACTTGGAGTGGGGCTCTCCTAGCCCCCTTCCTTCCTGATGGACTCCACCAAGCCACCCAACCCCAATTCTATCATCCGCTTTCTGGTCTCACTAAAGAATGTCAGCAGGTCCTCTAATTAGACAATGGAATTCCAGTCTCTTTTGCCTGCAGGTACCCCCAGTCACCAGGATATAAGTTCTCCGGGCCTCCCTCTCCTGACTTTGGAGGTGGGAACACACTTCCTTGTCAAGGAAAAACAAGAAAAGAAAAGGAGCTTTCTTTAAAAATGCTGCCCTGCCCCCAAAGGGACATCCTCTGTCCTCAGTGGCGGTAGGTGGTGGTGACGGCACAGATGACAGTGTGGAGGTGATGGTAGTGATGGAGATGGTGATCTGGCTGAACAGTAACCCCAAAGAAGCCCTGATGGGAGGTGGCTGGTCCTTTGGCTTCTCAAAGGTCAGGTCTGAACTTGGAAGATGGGCATTAATATACTTGGTCCTCAGCTTTGGGCCTTAGCAAAAATTTCAGAGCAACAAGAAAAATTCCATTAACCATTAACACTATCTTGTATCATTATAACAAGGTGTAATAATAATTCTTTCACAGTCATTCTAGAAGTGGTACCGGAAATACGGTCACAGCCTCCTCTAGCAGTGGGTGAGAGGTCTGTTGACCCTGGGGTGTAGGCTGTGGTCCCAGAAAGAACACAGGTGAATGGTCAGAAAGAGGCTGAACCAGACCCCTGGCCTCCTTAACTCTGTAGTCTACCAACACAGTGAGGCAAGCTGGACATGGTCAGCTAGATGAGGGGGACAATCAACCTCTTGTTTTTCTTTACTAGCACCTTGTGATAGGTTACTTTTTTTCTGAACAGCTAGGACTTCCTACAGGCCAGGGTCTCTCAACATCAGCACTGTGGACATTTGGGGCCAGAGGATTCTATGTCGGGGGAGGCCATCCTGGACATTGTAAGGTGGTCAGAAGCTTGCCTGGCCTCCACCCACTAGATGTAAGTAGCACCCCCCCCACACCCCCACTAAATGTGACAATCCCAAACATCTCTAGACGTTACCAAATGTCTTTTGGGGGAATTGCCCCCTGTTGACCATCTCTGCTGTTGACCCTACAAAGCCCATGGTGACCCTTCTCCTGGGAGGGTCTGGGTACTGCTAGAGTAGGCATGATTTTTTTGAGCTATGTATTCAAGTTGCATATCAAATTTAACTTCTTTATATTTATATTCCCTATTCTTATAACTCATTTTTTTTGAAACTACCAGATTTTATTTTTAATCTACAATTACATGTGCAATATTATGGTGATTAAACTACCCCCTTCATCAGGTCCTGCCCACCCACCCCATTACAGTCACTGTCCATCAGCATAGTGAGATGCTATAGAGTCACTACTTGTCTTCTCTGAGTTGTACTGCCCTCCCCATGCCCTCCCCAACATTACATCTGCTAATCGTAATGCCCCTTTTCCCCCCTTTTCCCTCCCTTCCCACCCATCCTCCCCAGTCCTTTTCCCTTTGGTAACTATTAGTCCGTTCTTGGGTTCTGTGAGTCTGCTGCTGTTTTGTTCCTTTAGTATTTTTTCTTAGCCCTTATACTCCACATATGAGTGAAATCATTTGGTACTTGTCTTTTTTGGCTTGGCTTATTTCACTGAGCATAATACCTTCTAGCTCCATCCATGTTGTTGCAAATGGTACGATTTGTTTTCTTCTTATGGCTGAATAATATTCCATTGTGTATATGTACCACCTCTTCTTTATCCATTCATCTACTGATGGACACTTAGGTTGCTTCCATTTCTTGGCTATTGTAAATAGTGCTGCGATAAACATAGGGTGCATCTGTCTTTTTAAAATTGGGCTGCTGCATTCTTAGGGTAAATTCCTAGGAGTGGAATTCCTGGGTCAAATGGTATTTCTATTTTGAGTTTTTGAGGAACCTCCATACTGCTTTCCACAATGGTTGAACTAATTTGCATTCCCACCAGCAGTGTAGGAGGTTCCCTTTTCTCCACATCCTCGCCAACATTTGTTGTTGTTTGTGTTCTGGATGTTGGCCATCCTCACTGGTGTGAGGTGATATCTCATTGTGGTTTTAATCTGCATTTCTCTGATGATTAGCGATGTGGAGCATCTTTTCATGTGCCTGATGGCCATCTGAATTTCTTCTTTAGAGAAGTGTCTATTCATGTCCTCTGCCCATTTCTTAATTGGATTATTTGCTTTCTGTTTGTTAAGGTGCATGAGTTCTTTATATATATTTTGGATGTCAACCCTTTATCAGATACGTTTTTTATGAATATATTCTCCCATACTGTAGGATGTCTTTTTGTTCTACTGATGGTGTCCTTTGCTGTACAGAAGCTTTTCAGCTTCATATAGTCCCACTTGTTCATTTTTGCTTTTGTTTCCCTTACCTGGGGAGATATGTTCATGAAGAAGTCGCTCATGTTTATGTCCAAGAGATTTTTGCCTATGTTTTTTTCTAAGAGTTTTATGGTTTCATGACTTACATTCAGGTCTTTGATCCACCTTAAGTTTACCTTTGTGTATGGGGTTAGACAGTAGTCCAGTTTCATTCTCTTACATGTAGCTGTCCAGTTTTTCCAACACCAGCTGCTGAACAGGCCGTCATCTCCCCAATGTATATCCAAGGCTCCCTTATCAAATATTAATTGACTGTATATGTTTGGGTTAATGTTTGGATTTTCTATTCTATTCCACTGGTCTGTGAGTCTGTTTTTGTGCCAATATCAAATTCTCTTGATTACTGTGGCTTTGTAGTAGAGCTTGAAGTCAGGGAGCATAATTCCCCCTGTTTTATTCCTCCTTCTCAGGATTGCTTTGGCTATTTGGGGTCTTTTGTGGTTCCATATGAATTTTAGAATTATTTGTTCCAGTTCATTGAAGAATACTGTTGGTATTTTGATTGGGATTGCATTGAATCTATATATTGCTTTAGGTAGTATAGCCATTTTGACAATATTTATTCTTCCTAGCCAAGAGCATGGGATGAATTTCCATTTGGTAGTGTTCTCTTTAATTTCTCTTAGGAGTGTCTTGTAGTTTTCAGAGTACAGGTCTTTCACTTCCTTCGTTAGGTTTATTCCTAGGTATTTTATTCTTTTTGATGCAATTGTGAATGGAATTGTTTTCTGATTTCTCTTTCTGTTAGTTCGTCATTAGTGTATAGGAAAGCAACAGATTTCTGTGTGTTAATTTTGTATCCTGCAACTTTGCTGAATTCAGATATTAGTTCTAGTAGTTTTGGAGTGGAGTCTTTAGGGTTTTTTATGTACAGTATCATGTCATCTGCAAATAGTGACAATTTGACTTCTTCTTTACCAATCTGGATGCCTTGTATGTCTTTGTTTTGTCTGATTGCTGTGGCTAGGACCTCCAGTACTATGTTGAATAACAGTGGCGAGAGTGGGCATCCCTGTCTTGTTCCCGATCTTAGATGAAAAGCTTTCAGCGTCTCGCCGTTAAGTATGATGTTAGCTGTGGGTTTGTCATATATAGCCTTTATGATGTTGAGGTACTTGCCGTCTATACCCATTTTGTTGAGAGTTTTAATCAGGAATGGATGCTGAATTTTGTCAAATGCTTTTTCTGCATCTATGGAGATGATCATGTGGTTTTTGTTCTTCTTTTTGTTGATGTGGTGGATGATGTTGATGGATTTTCGAATGTTGTACCATCCTTGCATCCCTGGGATGAATCCCACTTGATCATGGTGTATGATCCTCTTGATGTATTTTTGAATTCGGTTTGCTAATATTTTGTTGAGTATTTTTGCATCTACGTTCATCAGGGATATTGGTCTGTAATTTTCTTTTTTGGTGAGGTCTTTGCCCGGTTTTGGTATTAGAGTGATGCTGGATTCATAGAATGAGTTTGGAAGTATTCCCTCCTCTTCTATTTTTTGGAAAACTTTAAGGAGAATCAGTGTTATTTCTTCTCTGTATGTCTGGTAGAATTCAGAGGTGAATCCATCTGGTCTGGGGGTTTTGTTCTTGGGTAGTTTTTTGATTACCGCTTCAATTTCATTGCTGGTGATTGGTCTGTTTAGTTTTTCTGTTTCTTGCTTGGTCAGTCTTGGAAGGTTGTATTTTTCTAAGAAGTTGTCCATTTCTTCTAGGTTTTCCAGCTTGCTAGCATATAGATTCTCATAGTATTCTCTTATAATTCTTTGTATTTCTGTGGGATCCGTTGTGATTTTTCCTTTCTCATTTCTGATTGTGTTTATGTGTGTAGATTCTCTTTTTCTCTTAATGAGTCTGGCTAGGGGTTTATCTATCTTGTTTATTTTTTCAAAGAACCAGCTCTTGGTTTCATTGATTTTTTCTATTGTTTTAGTCTTCTCAATTTTATTTGTTTCTTCTCTGATCTTTATTATGTCCCTCCTTCTGGTGACTTTGGGTCTCATTTGTTCTTCTTTTTCCAATTTCAGTAATTGTGTCTTTAGACTATTCATTTGGGAATGTTCTTCTTTCTTTAGATAGGATTGCAGTATACTTTCCTCTTAGAACTGCCTTTGCTGCGTCCCATAGAAGTTGTGGCTTTGTGTTGTTGTTGTCATTTGTCTCCATATATTCTTTGATTTCTGTTTTGCTTTTGTCATTAACGCATTGATTAATTAGGAGAATGTTGCTAAGTCTCCATGTATTGGTGAGCCTTTTTGTTTTCTTTGTAAAATTTAATTCTAGTTTAATACCTTTATGATCTGAGAAGTTGGTTAGTAGAATTTCAATATTTTTGACTTTACTGAGGTTCTTTTTGTGGCCTAGTATGTGGTCTGTTCTGGAAAATGTTCCATGTGCACTTGAGAAGAATGTGTATCCTGTTGCTTTTGGGTGTAAAGTTCTGTAGATGTCTGTTAGGTCCATCTGTTCTAGTGTGTTTTTCAGTGCCTCTGTGTCTTTACCTATTTTCTGTCTGGTTGATCTGTCCTTTGGAGTGAGTGGTGTGTTGAAGTCTCCTAAGATGAATGCATTGCTGTCTATTTCCTCCTTTAATTCTGTTAGTATTTGTCTCACATATGCTGGCGCTCCTGTGTTGGGTGCATATATTTTTCAAATGGTTCTATCTTCTTGTTGGATTGACCCCTTTATTATTATGTAATGTCCTTCTTTATCTCTTGTTACTTTCTTCGTTTTGAAGTCTATTTTGTCTGATACAAGTACTGCAACACCTACTTTTTTCTCCTTGTTGTTTGCATGAAATATCTTTTTCCGTCCTTTCACTTTTAGTCTGTGTATATCTTTGGGTTTGAGGTCAGTCTCTTGTAAGCAGCATATAGATGGGTCTTGCTTTTTTATCCATTCTATTACTCTGTGTCTTTTGATTGGTGCATTCAGTCCATTTACATTTAGAGTGATTATTGATAGATATGTACTTATTGCCATTGCTGGCTTTAGATTCGTGGTTACCAAAGGTTCAGGGGTTGCTTCTTAACTATCTAACAATCTAACTTAACTTTCTTGTTAAGTTATTGTAAACACAGTCTGATGTTTCTTTATTTCTCTCCCTTCTTATTCTTCCTCCTCCATTCTTTATATACTAGGTGTTTTATTCTTTGCCTTTAGTTAGTATTTGGATGGTCTGCTTTCTTTGCTATGATTTTATTTTCTCTGGTGACATCTTTTTAGCCTTAGGAGTGCTTCCCTCTAGAGCAGTTCCTTTAAGATGTCCTGTAGAGGTGGTTTATGGGAGGCAAATTCTCTCAGCTTTTGCTTGTCTGGAAATTGTTTAATCCCTCCGTCATATTTAAATGATAATCGTGCTGGATACAGTATTCTTGGTTCGAGGCCCTTCTGTTTCATTGCGTTAAATATATCATGCCATTCTCTTCTAGGCTGTAAGGTTTCTGTTGAGAAGTCTGATGATAGTCTGATGGGTTTTCCTTTGTAGGTGATCTTTTTTCTTTCTCTAGGTGCCTTTAATACTCTGTCCTTATCTTTGATCTTTGCCATTTTAATTATTATGTGTCTTGGTGTTGTCTTCCTGGGGTCCCTTGTGTTAGGAGATCTGTGGGCTTCCATGGACTGCGAGACTATTTCCTTCCCCAGCATGAGGAAGTTTTCAGCAATTATTTCTTCAAAGCAACTTTCTATCCCTTTTTCTCTCTCTTCTTCCTCTGGTACTCCTATAATGCGAATATTGTTCCGTTTGGATTGGTCACACAGTTCTCTTAATATTCTTTCATTCTTAGAGATCCTTTTATCTCTCTCTGCCTCAGCTGCTCTGTGTTCCTGTTCTCTGATTTCTATTCCATTAACAGTCTCTTGCATCTCATCCAGTCTGCTGTTAAGCCTGTTGATGGCTTGTCTGATTTCTGCATTATCTTTCCTGACTTCCCTCACTTCCTCCCTCAGCTCTTGCATGTTTCTCTGTAGATCCGTCAGCATGGTTATGAGTTTTATTCTGAATTCTTTTTCAGGAAGATTCTGCATTTCCATCCCTTCAGGTTCCCTCTCACGAGTTGTCTGGGTCTGGGTGAGCTTGGTCTGTACCATATTCCCCTGTCTTTTCATGTTGATAGGAGTGGTAGCTGGTAGGTGCCACGTATGTCAGCTGAGCTCTTTAAGACTGCCTCGTGGGATGCCAAGTCCTCTCGGGTGTAGCTGCACTCTGTGCACTTTCTTCTGTATTCTGGTCTCTCTTTTAGGAATAGTTGTATTTGCTGTATTTTCGTAGATAAATAAAGTGTTGGGAGGAGATTTCTGCCGCCCTGCTCATGCCACCATCTTTCCAGAAGTCATAACTCATTTCTATATATTCCCATTTGAGCTTTCATTCTTCCTGATCACCTCTGTGGGAAAACTCCTTTATTAAGTTTGAACTCAGTCAATTGAGGACTCTTTTATTCTCTTTCTTCCCCTGATCAAAGATTTAGGGGTTTAAGTCCTGTCATGGCATTGATTATGGCGTGGTGGGAGCCAGTTTCTGTTCCATGCCATTATCTTCTGGATGGTTCCTTTATGAGCCACAGTGGCTTCTACTGGTCCCATGAACCAATGGTCATGCCTGTTCTTATTTGACTTCACTCCCTCCTCCCGTAACCACTTCCTTCTCCCGGCTTCTTTGACCCCATAGACTCTGGGTTTTCCTGCCACCTCACGGGCAGCTCCTTCTTTGCCTCTGTGGCTAAATCCTCCGTTCCTCTCATCTCCAAATGTCAAAGAGCCCTGGGGCTCAATCCAGAGCCCCCCTCCCCCCCCTTTTTTTTGCCTATATAAACATTCTCTGTAGACCCATGGCTTCAAATACCATGATTGCCAATGATTCCCAAAGGTCTCCAGGGGTGAGCTTGCCTTCGAATGCCGTGTCCCTGTAGTCGACTGTCCACTTGACGTTACCACTGGGGTACCTTCCTGATGCCTCGAACTCAGCATGCTAAGACAAGTCTTGTTCCGTTTTCTCCAAACCTGCTCCTGCTCCCTGGTCTTCTCCGTCTGAGAGCGGTGCGTCAGCAGCTGAGTTCCTCAAGCCAAAGATAAGCAGGTGTCCCCAGTCAGACCCACACACTCCATCCTGCGGCCTGTTCTGCCGACTCTATCTGCGAAACACAACATACACCAGCGCCCTGAATTTCCCCTTCTGCCACTGAGGCTCAGTTTGCATCGTCTCAGGCCAGCATTCCCACTGCCGACACCTACCTGGGGCTCCCTGCTTCTGCCTTGCTCTCCCCACCCCACCCCACAGTTCCTTCCCCACACAATAGCCAGAATACGTTTTAAAAATACGTAAATCACCTGATCATGTTATGCCCCTTAAACCTTCCGAGGGCTCCCGATCCTGCTTCGAATGTAATCTCAGAGGCTCAACCCTGGCTTGCCGGTCCTCCCTGATCTAGCCCTTGCTGGAGAATCATCTCCAACTTCGTTCTCTGCCACTCCCCTTTGCTCCACTTGCCTCCAGTCCCGTTAGCTGCTTCCACGATCCATTGCTGCCAGACACACCAGCCTGAAACCTGGTGGCTTGAAAGAGCAGCCACGGGTTACTTCTCACAGTTCTGCGGGTTCGCTGGCCTCAGCTGGCAGGGTCATCTCTGTCCCACTAGGGGGTCAGTTGGGGATCCTCGTGTGGCTCGCTTTGGCTGGGACCTCTGCTGAGGCTGGAACCCCCCTCTCACATGGCTGGCTCCTCAGCTGGCGGCCTCAGAGCATCTATTTCTCCACGTAGACTCCCCAGCCACGTAACCGGATTCCTTTATGTGCTGGTTCAGGGCTCCAAGAGAGTGAAATAGGACATTGCCAGAATCCTGGGCCCAGCACTGAAACTCCATCACTTCACTCACATTCTACAGGTTAAAGCAAATCACAAGATGCACTCAGATTCACGGGGAGGAAAAGAGACAAAGAATCTGTGGCCATCTTGAATCCGTGGCCCTTGCCTTCTTCCCGTTACTGACACGTGACCAGCTCATTCATCCCTTGGGGTCTCTGCACCTCCTCTGGATGCCCTTCTCCCTGATCTTGGGACAGCTGGCACCTTGTCATTCAAATCTTGCTCATATGCCATTTCTGTACAAGGTGACCATCCAGTGAAATATGCCACCAGTCATCATCACATTACCCTTTGAACATTCTCTGCAGAGCATTATCCCTCTCTGACTGTTAGTTTACCTGTTTGCTTCTCATGTGTCTCTCAGTACTGGAATGAAAGCCCCGGGAGGGCAGGGACCTGGCTGTTGGATTCACAATGTACCTTCAGCTCCTAGAACACTTGGTACAAAGGAAGCAAAGGCCCCCAGTCAGTAGGTTTGGAATCAATGGAAGCAGGAGGCGACTCCACCCCATGGAGGTGAAGAACGCCCCCTTCCCAATCACACAGGCCTGCGCCTGCCCCTTCCTTGCTGCGTGACCATCAGGGAAGTACCTCACCTCTCTGTGCTTCAGTCTTGGAAACAGGCCAAGAATGAAGAGAACCCACCTCATCCTCATGGGAAGTTGTAAAGACAAATGTGGAAGACGGAATTTACCAAAGGGCCTGGCCCTTGGGAAGCCCTCATTACTTTTTGAATGTGAACTCCAGCTCCTCCTTGCTTCTTTTCCTGGAGCTCCACACAGGAGAGAAAAGTTCCACATAACCCTAGAAGTCGGGAGTCACATTTCATTGCAGTCCTTAAAACGCTTTCTCGCGGCTGCCTGCTGGCTGGCTCCTGCCAAGAGTGGGTCCTTATCTGTGTCTGTGCGCAGGGCAGGCCAGCCAAGGTCAGAGAAGGAAGGGCGAGAGCCCGCTCTCCTCTTCACAGGACTTTGTGCTCCTCCTGCAAAGAACACCAGACCTCTGAGGAGTCCTTTCGGATTCCAAGTCCGCGGAAGGCTGCCCCAGACCCCAGCTTCCGCATTTCATTAAACTGTTGGTCCGGCCCAATTAGAGCCTTTTGAAACTGCTATACTCAATTTACCACCTAATTACTCTTACCTTGTTTGTTTAATGAAGCTTACATAATGATTCTGGTGGTTTCTATGAAACATTAGGTGGAGATTTTACTTTTCACTTTGTAATTTGTGATTTTTACATTAATGTTTTATAACCTTGGATTCTTAATCATATAGTCATAAGGCGCTTAATTTATTTGAAACTAACCATGCCCTGAAGTGTGTACATGTCAAATTGATTCAAATTGATCCAGTGAGTTTAAATAAAGCTTAGGCCAGAGAACATGATGGCACTGGATGGAAAATTTCCTATAATGCTTGGCTTGGGTGACTCGATTATACGGCCATCTTGGCACAGTAGATTTTTGGATAAATACTCTTTTTTTGTATTTATCACAGACTGAAAAGATAGAACAACAGTTTAAAAAAAAGCCTCAGAAAAGTTGGACAAGTGTAAATACCCTATAGTTCTTCCTTCAGGAAAGCTATAGAAAGCTCACATTTTGAGGGCATGCTGGTTTGAAATGTGCACGTGTGTGTATATACATCTATAGGTATGTATATATATACACATATATATATGAAATGTATATGTATATACATATACATACGTGTATATGCAAACACACACATATATATATATGTGTGTTATTTCAGAGCCTGACAGTCAGCATCACTGACTCAGGTTGAAAACAGTCAGAAATTAAGAACTGATCACAGAAGCACTGGGAAAACATGGGTCACTTGGGAGGAGTTTGCTTAAAAAAATTTTTTTTCTTAAGGACTAATCAGCATACTCACTTTTCCATAGAGAACTTCTCTGAGCAAATGAACTCACCAGAGAAATCCTCAGTTTTCCAGAACAGGGTGAGTTCCATTATGCATTTCTGTCAAATGACAGGTGGATTTAGTTCTAATTGGCTCTAATTGGCACCCTTCCCCCCAGGGCTACATCGTCTTACCTGCCTCCCAGCAGTCCTCACAAAGGTGTGAAATCCTTTCCTGGCTTTGAAAAATATCAGACATAATTTCCCAGAGGATCTCTGTAAACCAAAGGGAACTGACTGCTGGGCACGGGGAGATGGGTCTGACTGCAGGAGAGATGCCATTCCCCCGGCTCGGGGCTCCCTGAGGTCCCAGTGGTGACAGTCACACCAAATGTTCCTGTCACTGATCTCTCCAAAAGCACTTTCCTTTGTAAGCACTTCTGATGGTTCCTGACTTGCTTTCATATCTCTAGGTCCTGTTTCTTGCAAGTCAGTCATTTTGCTTTATGCTTGCTTTTCAAGAGTCTTTGATGAAATGCTTCTTGGGCTTGACTATCTGCAGTCTGGCATGGCCCCAACTCACCGCCACTGCCCTCCTCAGGGGAAACTACCCAGCTTCCTGGTGCCCTCTCCCCCACCCCCAGTGCTCTGGTCATGTCCCAGACCATGCTTCTGGCTGCATGCCCCTTAGGGACAGCACCCCCTCTGCTCTAGTCCCTCCTGTGTGCCCAGGGTTGGGCACAGCATTGATAAAGAGCACTTGTTCAGTAAGAACTTACTAACCTTTTCTACAAAGAGTACAAACCCTAAATGGTATTTTGTAAGATTTTTACCCACGCAATCCCCACTTCCCATCAAGATAACGAACATTTCCAGCCACAGTGGGAGGCTTCCTCAGGCCCTCTCAGTCACACCCCCAACCCTGCCTGTTCTGGAAGTAACTGCCATTCTTTTATCACTGAACATTGATTATGCCTGTTTTCGACCTTCCTCTATGGCATTGTTCAATGTTGTGGCCATGAAAACACAACTCTTAGATCTCTGGCCATAGGGATTGACTTCCAGCCAGTTCTGCTGGGCTCTGAATCCGTTGCCTCGGCTGTGTGCTTCCCAGAGGCTGCCTTTGACTGGGCATGGCCTGGACACTAGTGCAGGCTCATTCCTGGGAGATGCGGAATTCCTCTGACCAGCAATGACTGCTCAAGGCTTTGCCAGGCTTCCTCGGAACTGCACCGTGGTCTCAGATGTCCCCTCCCTCCCTTCCTTCTGTCCTTCCTCCCTTCCTTCTCTCCTTCACAAGCAGCAGATGGCACTGCATTCTGAGGGGTCCCAGCTTCTCCTGGCAACCTCCCCGTTTTCCCTTAGAGGTGTTTCCCTTCATCATCTCGTGGACATTAAACCTTGGTGTCTCCTTCCTGGAGGACACAGACTAACTCAAATGTCTCTTCATCTGTATAGGCTTCTTTTGTTCATAACTAGGTCTGTGATTCTATGTTGCATATGGCAGCAGTTTGTCCTTTTTCTTTATTGTTACATAGTATAGCACTGGAAGAGGATGCCTACAAATTACTTAGGGGTGCTACCTCTATGTGGCTGTTGTGGGTAAAGCTGCTATGAACATGCCTGGTCTTGTCTTCTGGTGGACATGTGCATTCATTTCTCTTGACATATACTTCACTGTGGCATTGCTGGGTTGCAGGGTCGTGGATGGCTAGTTTCAGTAGATCCTTGCAGTTCTCCAAAGTAGTTCTACCAATTTACTTTCCCATGCTCCTAAAGTATTTACTGAATGAGTGAACGCAGGCCACAAGGGTCTTTTTAGAACTTAACTTTATCCATGCTACTCCCCTAATTACACACACACACACACACACAGAGTTTTTTATGGCACTCTAATATTTTAATGTCCAAATTCTAAACTTACAAGCTATACAAAGTCCTACATGTTATACCCTTGGGTGATTCTCCAGTCTCATTCTTCACCCCAGCCAGCTCCTACCACCGCTACCCGCTACCAGGATGACCCCCAGAAACATGGATTTCACTTACACTGAATCTTTCATCTTCACATATGCCACAGTTTGTCTCCCCTCCAGGTTTTACACATATCAGACCCTCTGCCTTTTTAAAAATCTTTTTCCTAATTATTTTCCCACTTTTCCTAGTTGTATGAGTTAGAAAGGCTTTTCATTGCGAGTAATAAAATGAAAACTTGAACTTGGCGTGATTCAAATAATGGCTCATTTTGTTCACATAACAAGAAATGCAGAGACAGCTAGCAGCCAGCACTGCATCAGCAGCCTGAAGATAATAGGACTGGTTCTGTGCTATATTCTTCACTTTGATCTCAGTCTTGTTGCCTCATGGGCATAAGACGGCTACTGCAGCTCCGGGTATTACATCCATGTTCATGGCAGGAAGAATGGGAAAGGGCTAAACTTGCCATGTCTGTCTCTTTCTTGAGAAAAGTAAAGTTTTGTCCCAGAAAGCCCTCTAGCAGATTTCTGTTGGAGTTTCTTTGGCTGAACTTGGTCATGTAGACCCTTCTTCAGGAGAGGCTGGGAAGCTTTTAGCTCTGCAAGCCTCTGTAGTGGAGGACGATAAAGGAGAAAGGTTCACAAATGGCTCTAAAGTGAGTCCACCCACAGCATCTTCCTCATTAAGCCAACTCTGACTCACCCTCTGCTCTGAGTCTAGCTGCCTCTTCCTCCTAGAAGCCTTCCTTGATCCTCACCTTTTTAGTATTAATTTAAATGTTTCACCATCATATTGATTCTCAACGTTTCCCTAGTCTTGAGTTTATGTGCTGAACCTTAACTTGAAATATATGTTAAATGAAGTCCTTCAAGAAAAAACATGAAATTATATACAGCATGGAAAAATGGGTATATGGATCCCGCCCAAATGCTCCTCACCTCAGTCAGCATTTTCCCTGTTTTATTATCAAGCCCACGTGCAAACAAAAAGTCCCAACACTTCTCCCCATTAGATAAACTTCCAGGAAAGTGCTGGTAAGTTTGTCCCCACATTTGTACCCATTAAATGCCCACCAATACAGACCGGATACTCTGAGCCTTTTTGTTTTATTGCTATTTGAAAGCTTTACAATCCCCTCTTTTAGGGGCAGCTGAATTTAGCAGATAAGACCTTGGACTCTGAACCGCAGAATGTCAGATTTGAACACTGACTCTGTGACTTACCAAATATATGGCTGGGGGCAGGTCACGCAACCTCCCTGAGCCTCAGTTTCTTCCTCTTGTAAAAGGATGTTACTGTAACAGCATTTGCCTCCCAGGGTGACTGTGAGGAGTAAATGAATAAATTCTGGATGCCCTGTCACCTGACAGGCTCTCACTCTGCACTGGCTGCCCTCCTTCCCTCTGAGCCATGCTTCCATCTGCTGCCCCCACCAGCCCCCCTCTCCTCCTTTCTTTTTCAAACTCAGTTAGTGAAATGCCTAATCCAATCACGGCCTAAATCAGTGACTATTACATTTCCTTGGTGAATTTATGGTCAGGTGGGGGAGCTCGAACAGGCGGCCAGGAACTAGAAAATAGTAGCCCATGTGGCTCTTGTGCTTGCTGTGTGCTTTGCATGTGTCAGCCCGTTTCTTACTCATACCAGGTTGTTTCATTTTTTCCCTTTTGTAGAATCTGAGTCTTGGAGTGGTCTGTAAATTTATCCCCCAGCAGGGGATTAAATGCAGGTGTGTCTCATTTAAAGCTGGGGAGTCTAACCATCATCATGCTGAACTGGTTTTATGACACAGAATGGGCTGGACAGCCCTGGAGGCACTAGGTGTCCTGGAGTCCAGAGGTGGGAGAAGTCCCAGCCAACTTGGGGGTTTCCAGAAAGATTTCGTGGACATATGAGACACAGCTTGGAGGGTGGGAAGACTTTTGTCAGGTTGCTGGGAGGAAAGATAGGGGTAGGGAGAAAGGCTTTATGAATGAATGAAACAGCAAAAGCAAAGAGACAAATTCCAAAAGCGTGGGATGTTTTGAGGGAAATAATAGAAGTATAGGCTCTGGTACTACCAAAACCTTGGTTCAAATCCCAGCTCTGCCGATTACGAGCTGTGTGACCTTGGTTAAGTTGCTTAACCTCTCTGTGTCTCACTTGCCTCATTTGTAAAATGAGAACTCTAAGAGCACCTCCCTTGAAGTGGTTTGGGAGGATGAAATGAGCTGACGCTCTGGGTCTCGGCCAGGATGCATACTCCATCCATGTGACCTATGGCCAGTGGACCTGGCAGGCTGATGACCAGCAATGCCACCTGCTCTCAGGAGACGAGAAGGAGGAGAGAGAGGAAACGGCCTTTGAGGTTTCTCTGTGCTTTAGGTAAAACAGTTGGAAGCCCTTGCTCCCCTTGATTTCCTCTCCCAGCAAATGACGGTGTGAATCACGCTGCATGCAGTGTCTTCAGAGGCTGCCTTCTGCGACTTGCCCACGTCAGCAAAATGCAGATACAGGACCGTAAAAAAAATGAACGACACTCATCTAAGTACCTGATTACAAATATTGGGCTTCAGCAGATATGTCAGGCCCTTTCCTCAGGGAGAGCCTTGGAGTTTGCTTTCTGGGAGAAGTGACACAAACGTTGCCTCCGGCCACCACCCTTTCCCGGTCACTGGCAAGACCCCGACGTCAGCCCTGGGGGGGGGGAGGGGAAATCAGAAGAAACGGGTGGTAAAAAAACTTTCCCATTTCCTTCTCGCGTGAGTCAGCTGGTCCGTGGCCAACAAACGGCTCTGCAGGCCTGAGACGCCTCAGGCTGTCCTTCCTGAACTAGCTTTGTGTTCGGCAGAATCCATGCTGGATTTTGCTTCCATCCCTACCCGTACTCTGCCCCTGCTCCCATTTTCCCTCTGGAGAGCTAAGGAGAATTTAATCCATATGGTTTTGATTCCCTCACTCATCAAAATGCCGTTTTCCAAGAGCCATTGGATCTCCAAGATGTTATGTGTCTTTTTGTATTTTGTTTTTTTCCCTTGGAGAAGGAGGGCCGACGGTTTGCCAAAAGAAAATGAACTCCAACCCCTGGGGTCTGACCTGGGTTCAAGCATGAGTTCCTGGGGGGCCAAGCGGGGGGTGGGGTGGGGGGGTGGATGTTACTTAGTCAGAGGCCTCGAATATTCTCCTCAGAAGCCAGGTGAATCCAGGCAAAGTGAGGGGACGTGTCTGCTTTCCTTTCTCATGTGTGTGTATGTGTATGTGTGTTGCCTGTCTTTCTATCCTAATAACTGAGTAATAATCACCATGTACTAAGTAGTTGCGCTAAGCGATTTATGAGAATTCTCCAATGGCTTCTTTATCATCAGCCTTTGATGGACAGGGTCCCTCCCTCCCTCCCTCCAGTCCTTCATCAGTCATTTACTGAGTGTTTATTATGTGTCAGGCACTATTCTAGGATCTGGAGACACAGTAGTGAATAAGACAAATTACAGCCCACCATTTGTGGAGCGCGCATTCTAGCTTATGTGCAATTAAGCAAACGAAGAAGATAGTTGTAAGTAGTGATCAGTGTTGTGAAGACAGTAACACAGACAGGTGGCAGGATGGTCAGGGAGCTGACACCTGAAGGACCGCAAGGACAGAGCTTGAGAAACGGAGGCCCAGAGGATCTAAATCACCTGCCTGAGGTCCCATAGTAAGGAGCAGAGTCAAGACTCAAGCCTGGGGCTTTCTGTCTCCTAGATCTGCTCCATAACTGCTCCTTTCTAAGGTATGCCCTCTAACTATCCGGGCATTGGCTCCAGTGGGAACAAACTCCACACATATATTCCCAGAAAGCACTGTGGCTTCCCAGCCCTTTTGGGTCAACTTTCCTTGCCTGACGGTATGACTTCCTTTCAGGAATCTGTAGACAATGCACTTTCCTTTTATTTCAGGCTTTTTCTATTTTGAAGCAAGCAGAATAAGCATATTATTGCTTTTCTCTTTACCGATTTAATTTTGTTTTCAACAATTTGCTTGTGCCTACTGTATACACAGTAGGGGTTTACGAAATACCATTGATTGGTTGAATGACTAGTGACTGCTGCCACTTCTATTCCAAGGTCAAGAGGTGGAGAACGCTTTCATTCATTCACCCAACCTTTCTGAAGGCCATCCCAGGTGGTGTGCAGCATGTTAGGGACTCAGAATGAACAAAAGCAAATCTCTGCTCTCAAACAGCTTCTCATCTGGTTAGGTGTGAGGGTGCGTGTGAATGTGGGTAGAAAATGAGGGACTGGTGTGTACCTAAATAATTTCAATATATGAAGAACTCTCTAATGAAGATCATGTGTGTATAAACTATTGAGAGGGCCTAGAAGAAAGCAGTTTTACTCTTGGGGAAGGTGGGTTTTACTGGAGATGGCTTCAGGGAGAAGGTTCACAGGGGAGGCATTCTCCAGGAACCAAGTGAAAAGCTGAAGTCAGTTGTGATGGGAGGCACTTAGTCTACTGTTGTGCCCCTTTCCCAAGTTAGAAGGAAGGCTGGGATAGGCGGGGACTGCTGGGGAGGTTCAGAGAGGAGCTTACAGGCCGGTGCTCAAGTCCCACTGTGGCTTGGAGAACTTTGGGATTTCTGCAGCCAGTTTCTGGGCTGGGGAAGCTCCCTGAGCCGTCTTACTGGTGATGGCATTGATGATTCTGGTGGCCAGGGACTGCTTTCCGCTGCATCCTTTGCCTGTTCTTTGAGCAGCAGCCCTGATGTTTCTATGGGGTCATCCTCTGCCCTGCCTAAGTCCACATATTGTAGGAGGGGCCACCCACCTCCGACCAACTGCTATGCCACAGTGACCATATGATGTAGACCATGCCAATCAGGGCCCAAGAGACTCAACTCTAGCATTTTCATTTGATTTACTAAAGAAGGGGAATTCTGCTTTTCTGCTGGATTTGGTGCTGGAAGGGTGTGGTCTGAGGAGCTGTTGGCAGTCACTTTACAAGTACACACAGCTTGGTATAGGGCCCACCCCAAGGAGTAGAGTCAAGACACAGAGAGGGAGGCCCCGTTCCTAGGGACATCCTTTGAACCCTGAATCAGTCGATACCTGAAGCCAGCCTTATCCTAGGGATGACCCACTAGATTTCCTTTTAAGCAGTTTGATTTGGATTTTGTCTAGTTTGTAGTAATAGAATCCCAGCTAAAACAATGGCCAAAGATACTGTGAAATTTGTGGCTCCAGGGAAACCTTCTCTTTTTCCTCAGGTACAAGTCTTGGACTGCAAAGGAGGGATGCAGAAAGGAATAGGGGCATGATGGCCAGGAACACAACTGGGTGCAGCAGAATATAGTTGCCCCTGAATTTAGATCATCTGTGCTATTCTCACTGTGAACCACTTCTTGGTCCCTGAATAGAAGGATTTACTGGGATAGTACACTCTACTGGAAAGAGTTTTATAATTTCAGCACAAATCTTTGTTGCTGGCAGTGGGGATATTGGTGGTTTTCTTCTTACAAATCAAGTGACGGTTTAAGACTGTTTTGATTTCAAAGGATCCTAAAGGTTACCTGGTTCCACTTCATTGAATTTCTGCTTCTTCAAAATAAAATAGAGATAATCAGATAATCATACGGGTGGGAGCTATCATTTCTGTTAAATTCTCACATAGACCTGTGTATATTTCAACAGAAATACCTTATGTTGAATAGCTTGGGTAACAGGAGTTCACCATCTCATTCCAGACAATCTGGAATTGTACATCTTTGCACAATTACATGTTTTAAATATTTATTTATAAATATATAAATGCTTTAATCTCTCTCTCTCTCTGGGCTTCAGTTTTCTCATCAGTAAAATGGAGGTAATGAAAGCATCTGGCTCATAAGATAAGGTTATGAAAGATGAAAAGAATCAGCCCTTCCATTACCCTCCCAGATTCATTCTCCACCGTTCTCCACTCGGCTGTGTCTTGGAGGCTGACCTAGTGGGCAGTACTGGTTTCTGGTTTCTGGAGGGTTTCAGCCCCGGTGGAACATGAGGTTGGAGCAGGAGGGGAATGAGTTCGGGCTCACTCCTGTAGGGTGGGCGTGAGCTGGCTGTGTGCTGCCATCACAGGCCCTGGCTCTGGCTGAGTGGCCTTTTCTACAGGAGTGGGTAACTGCTGTGTCTCCTCACTGCTCCAGGCCCCAGGGCGGCAGCCCCGCCTTGCTGGAGCCCAGGAGCTGCACTCTCCCTGTGGTTTCTCTCCATCTTGCCCGTGCCTTTGCGAATTGTTTCTCTGTTAAGCTCTCCTCCCAGATCCCAGTTTGGGCATGCCCTCTGCTTCTGCTGGCCCTGGCTGATTCCCTCCAAGGCAAGACTTGGGACAGAGCCTGACACACAGCAAGGCCTCCACTCGGTCTGCTGGTGTTTCGTCATCTGTGAAACGAAGAATGAAACACAGGATGGATGTGTGGTTTGGCCATTGATTTCATTGTTTGAGGTCTTCTTTTCTTAATCAGATGATGTGGTTTTACTCTCATGAATTTCGAGTGGCCTTGATGAATGACTGGCCCTCCCATCTAAGTGGTACTAGGAAGAATGGCTTATGGACACGGTTCTCCAATCCCCAGTCATCACACTGGACTTGCAGTTCTCCGGTATTCTGACCTCCCTTTATCATAACCCTCAGGACTCCATGATCGGGGAGGTTTTTCTACTTTGCTCATCTAACCTAAGCCAACCAACTGTAATGAAAGCTTCCAGTAGGATCTGTGTGTGTCATGGACTAGTGTCCGTGTAGGTTATGAACTGACATCCACCAAATTCCTATGTTGAAGCCCTAACTCCCTGTGTAATGGTATTTGGACCTGAGGCCTTTTGGAAATAATTAGTTTTAGATGGGGTCATGAGGGTGGAGCCCCCATGATGGGATTGGTGTCTATATAAGAAGAGGAGGAGCGTTCTCTTCCTCTCTCTACTCTGTGAGGACACAATGAAAAGTTGGCCGTCATCAAGCCAGGAAAAACCCTCACCAAGAATCTGATTGGTCAGCACCTTGACTTTGGACTTCCCAGGCTCCAGCACTGTGACAAATTCATGTCTGTTGTTTAAGCCAGCCAGTCTATGGCATTCTGCTATAGAAGCCTGAGCTAAGACAATATAAATATTTCATATATGAAATGGCAGTGAGCTCACTGAGAGCTCGCTATGGCCCACACTCTAAGCTAAGTGCTCTACTGAATGAATGGCCTCATTCAATTCTTATGGTAACACTTATGTCTACCTGTATTAGGAATTGCCTTCAGTTTCTAGAAAGAGACCAGAAATAGCAGTGATTTTAAAAGATACAATTTTTCTCACATTAAAAGACGCCTAAAACTTGGCAGCCATGGGCTTAGTAGGAGCTCCGTGGTCATCAGAGCCTCAGGCCCCTTCTGTCTTAGTCCAGGAGTTCTAGCTTCAAGGTTACCTCATGGTCTAATGTGGCTGCTGCAGCTCCTGCCATTATGTCTACATTTCTGACAGTGAGAGAAAGAAGGAAAGCCAAGAGATTTTTTTTTTAAGTGCCAGCCCATTTTGTGCTCTTGCTTTACAGCACTTTCCCGGAAAGCCCACCCAGCAACTTCCAATTACATGTCATGGACCAGAGATTGCTCCTGTGGCCATACCCAGCTGCCAGGAAGGCTGGTCAAAGTGGTCTTTCAGTGGGGCTTGTGGCAGCCCTCAGTAATGCCAGGACTCTGTTACTAAGAAAGAAGTGGAGAATGACCATGAGGTGGGCACCTCCACTCTAATGCGACTGTTGTCCGCATTTTTTTTAATGTTCTATAAATATATTTATTTATTTTGTATTAAGGTGTCATTGATATATACTCTTACGAAGGTTTCACAAGAAAAACAATGTGGTTATTACATTCACCCTGATTATCGAGTTCCCCCACCATACCCCATGGCAGTCACTGTCCATCACTGTAGTAAGATGCCACAGAGTCCCTATTTGTCTTCTCTGTGCTACACTGTCTTCCCCGTGACCCCACACACACTGTGTGCACCAATCATGATACCCCACCATCCCCTTCTCCGTCCCCACCCGCCCTCCCCCTGTTGTCCTCATTTTGCCAACAATGGAACTGAGATCTGAGAATCAGGCATCTCATCCAAGCTATGCAGGTAGTAAGGCAGAGGCGGCACATGGACACCGGCTGACCTGACTCCAGAGCCCACATTCTTTACCTCTGTGATGCCAATGGTAAAGTTTGCCTAAGAAGAAAGGCAGGAGCTTAGGCAGGCAGTTCTGTGTGTGCTCGGATATCTCAACTCCTGCTGTATGGACACCTATTGAGAAGGTCCAGGGTTATAAACGATTCTGGTGTGTGCCCAAACCTGACTCACGGAACGTTATCCAGAGGGAGCCCTTACGTAAATGGAGGACTGCCCCGACTTGTTTGCCTGTCTCTCTTTCCTGAGACACTCCAGGCTTTAGGGGGCCTATCTCGTTCACAGTTGTATGCCCAGTAGCCAACCCCGTGCCTCACGCACTCGAGGGACCCAATAAGCATTCATTGGATAAACAAGGGGAGTGAGTGAGTGAACTAATGAACCTGCATACAGCCAACGATGTGAAAGCAAGTCAGTTTGTTTTTCCTGGATGGTGTTTACCACCAACTGACCAATTGTGTTAAAACCACCCCCTGTAAGAGGTAAAATCTCCCTGAGAGCACCATCCATTGTCAATTCAGAGTCCCAAGAGTCTCTTGTCTGTTCGGATGAGCATGTGTGGCCCCCAAGAGACTTTTTTGCTGGCAGATTTCTGAACATCGTTTTTTTTCCAATTGGCCTATAAAGTGCACTGATGAATTATGCGAATGCTGGTATCTGTCCAACCACATCCTCCTGAGGACCGCATCTATTTTTCAAAGACAAAACCGAGTTTTAATTTAGTGTCCCCGTGACATTTTCCCTTTCAAGTCCATGAAGGACGCTTCTGCAAAGGGAGAGGTCTTGGGAAATCTGTCACAGATGGCTACACTTCACGCCTGGGTGGAGTAACCCTCAGCATGCCAGCTTTCAATTAGAAGTAAATAAATGGAGACAGCTTTGCCGTGTGCCCGGCTGTCTGAAAGATCAGCCCAGGGCCTTGGGCCTGGATTTCTCCCACTGCGGCTGAGAATTTTCATTTACATGTTTTGTCGTTTTCTGATCAGCTCTAGTGCGCTAGGTTTAACCTTTAAGACCTTCTCTTCTCCCGGCCACTTCTTCCCGCACCCGACAGCACTTGAGCCTAGAGCTGCCTGCGGGGAAGGGAACAGGCCCTCCCTCCCCACCAGTGGATTCTGAATGGAATTCTCTAGCTGGAAGTATGGCCCTCTTTGGGCCCAATAATGGAGTCCTTCCCCTCCCCCCTCTGTGACTGAATTCTGTTTGAAATTAGGGCAGACGGGGATGTGTGTCTTGTTTGCTGACCGCATTGTGAGGCACAGGTGGGTTGGTGGGGGCTTTGGGAAGGACTGGAGGTGGGGTGCACTCTGGGGAGGGCCAGCTTGCTGTGCCCTTTCCCCATGTTTGAGACCTGGGAAGAAGGCCACGGTATCATTTTAAGACCTTTCTAAAGGGAACTCTCTGTTAGTTGGTGCTGCATGCCAAACCACTCCAAAACTCAGGGGCTTAACAAGACCATTTACTCAGCTCACGATTCTGCAGGTCAGCCACCTGGACTGCCTTAGCTGGGTGGTCCTTCTGGGCCGGGCTGGGACGGACTGATCTCGGATGGCACAGTCAGTGGGTGGGTTGGGTTATAATGGTCTCAGCGGAGATGACTGGGGCCACATGGGCTCTTGTCATCCAGCAGGCTGAAGGATTCTAAGAGCAAGGGCAGAAGAGTGCAGTCTCTTGAGGCCTAGACTCTGGATCGGCATGGCCTTACTTCCACAGCGTCGTATGGGTCAAAGCAAGTCAGAAGTCTAGCTCCAGTGCTAGGAGCAGAGAAATGGGCTCTTCATGGGAAGTACTGTGAAGAGCTTTGGCCATTTTTGTCATCTACAACAGGGAGTGATTTCTAAAAGTGCTTGTCAAGGCCTAGGGCTTCCCTGGAAGGGCCTCAGGGGCCACCATGGTGTCAGGATTTGAATTTGGCCTCCCTCCTCCTACCTTCAAGCAGAGTAGCTCACTTTTAGCTGCAGGATATATTGGACTTGCAAGTAGCATCTCCTTTGTACCAAGGTTGTCATGGTTAAAAGATATTTGAATACCCATTAGTTAGAAGTAACTGTCAGGATCTCCACTGCCTTCTTCTGCCCTGTGCAACTCATAGAATTGCACTTCCTGCTTCTGGCGAAAGAGAACTAGAACCAGGAAGGAGGGAGGCTCGGAGCCTGGCCATTCACTCATTGGTCTCTCTCCCCCCACCCCCTGTCTAATCTCAGGTTTCCTAGTCTGTGAAAAGTAGGTGGAAAACAGTAATGCTTAATAGTCTAGATGCTGAGGCCAGAAGCTCAGGGTTCAAACCTTAGCTTCCTTTGTTGTAATGCAGCCTTAGGAAAATTACTTAACTTCTCCATGCACAATTTCTTCATCCGTAAAGTGGGAATGATTATAATAGTGCTACTTCATAAGGTTGTTGCATGGGTTGAGTAAAATAACATAATTTTTATGGCATAAAAATTACTCAGTGCATGTTTGCTATTATTATTATGTAGTCTCGAAGTTCCCTTGAAGTTTGAATAGACTGTATGTCTGTGAGATTCTGGTTGGCAGTTCTTTGGTGAGAATTCCGTTCCCAGTTGCGAAGTGATCTAGTTTGGGATTTTTTTTTTCTAGGAAGGCATTAAATAAAACAAAACAAAACAAACCTGGCCTACTGGCCTGACACCAAATGGTAAAATCCAGCTGTTAGAGATTCATTCCTTTGGCTGAATACATTAAGGTGTTCTTATTCATTAATACTTAGTGTGAATTGGTTGATTGGATCCTTTTCTTCTATGAATGCCAAGCTAAATCCTAGGCACTGAGAAAGTGTGAACTCTGCTGCAAAGCTTTGTACAAGAGGAAGAGATGATGTATTTGTATGAAGAGGAGAGGGGATGGGTAGGACTGGCCACTGAGGGAGGGGAGGGGACCAAGAAGCAAGGAGGCTGGTACCTGGATGAAGCAAGGTGCCCTATGGGCTAGTGGGAGAAGAGCCAAGGAGCACTGGGCCTGCTTTCCTGCTGTGCCTCAGTCCTTGTAGATGGTGCACACGGAAGGGCAGTGCCTCTTCCAGTTTCACCACCCAGGATCCTCAGGTGATTCAAGCCCCCAGGCTGTGTGGCAATATTCAAAAGCACCATGGCCACCACGCAATAAGAAGGAACTTTACGTCCCGGGATGGTGAAGAAGTGGGCGTTCCCCTAACACCCGGTGGGTACTCAGCTTGGGGTTCTCAGGAGGGAGAGTCTGCTGCCTCATTGACACTGACTGGCTGCCCATCAAGTTGGTCCTGCCCAACAGGATCTGCCACAGCCTCGCAGCCACCAAGGTTTCCACTTGACTAGGCTTTGGCAAAAGGGCTTCAGCTTGCCAGGCTGGGCGCCAAACCTCAAGCCTGATGGGAAAGGCACCATGGCCCCAGATGGCCTCTTCAGATGCCACACATAGACTGGGGTACACGAAGAGGGTGCCCCTCATCCTGGGGTGACAGCAGGTGGCCGGGAGAGCACTTAGATGGGATGTGTGCCTGTGGTTCCCAGCAAATATCTGGCTTCGTCAGGTTACAGGTAGAGGTGCGCCTGGCTGTAACTAGACATGCAGAAATGTCCCACCCCTCTTTAAAACTGTTTTTATAGCAAAGATAAACTAGGGAGCCGTGTTGACCTTATTGGATGGGGCCTTTATTTTTCAGAAGGATTTGCCTTTGAATTGTTTTACCTGGAAAATTCTCCTATAGTACTTAATAGTTGCACTTTTTCTTTTTTTGAAATGTCTGTCATTTTTGTTAAACAAGTAATCTGTCGTCATAATGGAAAAATCAGAGAACGAACAGATAAGTAAAAGTTTCCTTTGCTGTGAACAATTCCTTGTAAATAATTGCTATGACATTCTCTCTCTCTCTCTCTGGCTTTCTGTTGAAAGCATATCTATAATTCATTTACAGAATCCCCTGTTGTTGGGCATTTAAGAGTATAGTTTCTGCAGGCTTCCAGCACCTGCAGAAATCTCCACAGCATTCAGTTGCAGTGGCCCACAGTGGTAGCTGAATGATAACTCGCCCTTGAGTAATTGCCTGCGCTCACCTGCCTCATTTCTCCACTTCCCTGCTCGCTTTCCTTTCAGCCCCCAAATAAGCCATTTCCGGGGGAATCCTCATCTCGGGGGCTGCTTCTCAGGGAACCCACACCAGTGCAGTGATCCTTAGCTTTGGGTTCATAACACACCTCCATTTTCCGGTGTTCGACTTGCACACCACTTCTCTGAAGTGAGTCCCTTGGCCGATGTGAGCACCCAGAGGTCAGGGCTCTGCTGGTTGCCTTGGGCTGCACCTCCTGGGTTTGGCAGCTCCACCTTTGGCTTCCGAGTTTGCCATCCTTTGGCCGCCAATTTCTGCAAGCCTTTTGCCAAGGCCGTCTTGTCACTACGGGGTGATCCTTGTTTTTCCTCTTTTCTCTGTCTCCCTGAGGTATTCCTCTCCGACCGTTCTGTCATCTCTCTGGGCTTTTCTTATCAATCAATCTTCACCAGCCTCAGCCTGGAAGCAGGAGGCCCCAGGCCACCCTATGACATAGGTGAAGAGTTTGGTCCTCCATGCTCTTAACCCTGTTCCAAAAGGCCTTTTTCTTGTAATCCTCCCTAGAAAGAAAGTTTTATCATTGGGTTGTCCCCTGAGGTGACATCTCCTCTAAGCAGAGAAACAGTTTTTTCTTTGCAAAGCAGTGACTGTATTTCTTCTTTTCCTTCCCTCCCACCTCCCCCAAGTTGCCAGTTCGAGGGCAAAGTCTCAGACCCTTGCCCAAAATGCTCTGAAACATACACTTATTTGAGCCGCTACGGGCTTGCTTGCGGGAGTCCTGATCCTGTCTTCGCTGGGGGACATGTGGGATCCGGGGACCGGAATCCAAAGACATAGAAGTTAAGGTGGGAATTTCAGGACTGCGGTAGGAAAAGATTTTAGTAACCCTCCAAGTAGCCACATACATTTTGGCAGGCAGATGCCCTGGCCTGGGATACAAAATTACAGTGCTTCCCCCGCCCCCCTCCCTCCTTCCTTCCCTCCTGTCAAGAGAGAGGGTATGGTTGACTCTACCAGTTGCTGGTTCTGTGGTCTGGGTCCAGTCATTTATTCTTTGTGTCTATTTTCCTACCTCTAAAATGGAGATGATAATAGGATTATTATTATCCCACTTCATGGAGTTTTTGTGAGCATTAAATGACCTAATACCTGTAAAGCATTTACGATAGTGCCTGGCACAGAATAACCCTTCAAAACACATTATTGCTGTTGTTACCAATTCATGCATAAAATAAATCACCTACTTCTGGCAGGTCCTGAGGCAACAGGGTGACTAACTAAGCCCCGAAGGGTCTCCTGAGGAACGTAATTTATTCTTCCTGCCTCGAGACACCATAGTTTTATGTTCTTCCTTTTCTTCACTACAGTAGAAGAGTTTGGCTTATTTTCAGTGGGAAAGCAAGGCCTCCTCTAGGAAGTCACTCATGACTGAGTGTGGGCAAATATGTTCTTTCAACAGAAGAATGGCTGAAGGAAAAAGAGCAGAGGTAGGTTTCTGATAACCGATTTGGCACCGGTTTTGATGGCTCCCAAGGTCTACTGGGAAAGAAAAGACAAGGATGACGATGTGGATAAAAGAGAGGTGCTGGGATGGACTGCAGTGGGGCCAGGCCCTGGAAGATGTTCATGAACGAGGTGGGGGTTGTGCTGGGCAGACAGGAGAAGGAGCCCCGAGAAGGGTGCTAGTCCCATGCTTAGTGTTCTGTTGGCCTGCAGGCCTTGCCAGCCAACTACCGCCTTCTCTGGAGCAAGCCCGGCTGGTTGGTTAAGAGCGTGGACGCTGGAACCTGACTGTGGGTTCAACTCTTTGCCTTCACCACTTTGTCGCTGTGTGGTTCTGTATCTTCCAAAGATGGCCACACGCCACCGCCCAGGCTCTTCTCAATGTGCCTGGCATTCCTCTGGCCAGGAGTGGTACCTGCACTCCCTCTCCTTGGATGTGAACAGGGGCTTGTGACCGCACTGGCCAAGGAGTAGGCAGAGGGGGATGCTGGGACTTCAAAGGCTAAGTCATAAAGAGGATGTAGAATT
The DNA here is from genome assembly GCA_032199065.1 of Smutsia gigantea. NCBI lineage: Eukaryota > Metazoa > Chordata > Mammalia > Pholidota > Manidae > Smutsia > Smutsia gigantea. The sequence continues at coordinate 20,757 of JAVSCE010000494.1, read as the reverse complement.
TCCACCGGGCAATCTCTGTCTCTCTACACTTGCCCTTGGAACCCAGCCATCAGGTTGTGAGGAAGTACAGGCCACATGGGGAGGCTGCATCCATGCATTCTAGTCAATAGCTCTAAGTGAGCCCTCAGGCAATGGGCAGCACCAATCACTAGGCCTGTGGGTAAAAGTGTCTTCAGCTTATTCCAGGCCCTAGCTTTATAGGCTTCCATCTGAGGCCCCAGACAGGAAGCAGTGGAGATAAACTATCATATCTGGGCCCTGTCTGAACTCCTGACCCTTAGAAACTGTGACAGATAATAAATAATTATTGTTTTTTTAAGTCACTAAGTTTTGGGGCAATTTGTTATGCAGCAGTAGATAACTAACATTACTAGTTCCTTGACTTCAAGCAAAAAAGCTACATAATTCCCTCTGCCTTAGTTTTCTCGTTTATAAAAAAGGGGTTGCTGACAATATCCAGTGTGCTGATAAATCAGCTCTCCAAAAAGAAGCCATGATTTTTAGCATTTGCTGATTTCTGTGGTGTAAATACTCCACCCGTGGTCAATTTCAAGCAATCAATGGTCTAAACACCAGATGGTGAAATCCCTACCTATTTAACAATTGGCTCTCATGACCCAATACAAGCCACCTCCAACACACTACCAAAATGCCTACCTCATAGCAGTAAATGATTTAAGATCTGTAAATAATTTAGACATAGCACAGAATCCGTGCTGTGTTTGCTGTCAAGAGTCCTGCTGTGGTTGGTATTGTTATCACAGGTACTGCAGTTGATCGGCAGATAGGCAGCATCTCTCCATCAACAGAGAGAGAGATCCTGGCCATGCCACCTGTGAGAGAACCAGGAGAGCCCTATCCTACCAGGCTCCAGGTCACCTGTGAGCCAAAGAGTGGCCCTGAGCAAAGAGAGTGGGCAATGTGGACATAAGAGAGTGGGTGTGCAAGCTTTCACACCTGTGCTTGTGAGGGGGAGTCTGGATTTATTAAGGGAGATGTGAGAGCCCTGAGTGGGGACGAGGTCCTCCCCCACAGACAGCACAGTACAGTTGGGTAGATGCACAGATGAGGTCAGCTTGGGTTGCATAGTTCTGAATAAGCGAGGCAGGACCACTTTTTATAAAAGACATATAGAAACAGGTGGCAGAATTCGAATGCGGACTGTATATGAAATAATAGTGTTGTATTGATATTTAATAAAATCCTATTTTCTCTTATTTAATAGGATGCCCTTGTTTTTAGGAAATTCATGCTGGAATATTAGGGACAAAGAGGGTTGATGTCTACAGCGAACTCTCAAATATTTCAGGGAAAAATTCTATCTGCTTAAATGGAATGAGAAAACAAATATGGCAAAATGTTAGCAAGAGAAGCTGGGCAAAGTGGTTAAGGGATTCCTTCTTTCAGTCTTGCAAGTCTTCTGTAAGATTAAAGTGATTTCAAAATAAAAAGATTTTTTTTTAATGAGTGGAAAGAAAGAAAATGTAAGCTAAGAGGGAAGGGAAAGAGAAATCTGGAAGTCGAGCTGGTTGTTTTATTGGAAGGGACATTGAGGCATGGAAAGGCTAACTGGCAGGTCAAGGGTCAGTGAGAAATTAACATAGGCTTTTTGCCCCTAACCTTTACTTCTGAGGCCCAAGTCTTGGCTCTTTCTAGTCAACTGGAGGGTCCCAGGAGGGAAATGTGTGTGTGTGTTAATATATGGCCCTGCCGAGGAGAAGACCTCAGGGGTCTAATTTCTGCTTGCCGGGCAGGAGCTATCCACGTAGCTCCTATTATTTCAGGTTATCATTAATGTGAGTTGTGCCCTGAATTCCCCTTGTACTGCCCTGAAATTTGCCCCATATGTTTGTAAAGGTTGATTACATCTTTGGGACCTTTTTTCCAATGTGAGCAGAAGCTATAAAGTTTCAATTGCTGGAGCTCATTGGGATCAAGGGTCTTTTCTAGTGCACCATACAAGAGCTTTGCATCTGATATCTGACGTCAAACAAACATGCTCAAATATTCTATTGATTTCAGATGAGGTGTAATGCTGTCATTGCTTAGATAGGAAATTAGGAGCAAATCTCTCTTGTCCCTTTGCAGAGAAGAGCAACTCGGTACAAAGTAGTAGAATCCTGGCTAAGTGTGTGACCAGAATGAAAAGCCCCCTCACTGTCACATGCTTCTGACAGATGTGTATGCTGGTATGAGTTTGGGAGATAGCTAATAAAGCCTACCATATGCCAAATAAAAACAATTTCATACATTTGTACTTATCTAAGAGAAATGAGTACACCTGTCCACCTAAACACAGGGACAAAAATATCCATAGCACCTTCAGTAATAATAACCAAGATTCAGGTATAACCCAAATGTCAAACAACACTGGAATGGATAAATAAACTGTGGTGTATTCACATGTGGAGTACTATTAAGCAATGAAAAAAATGAAATACTGAAATATACAACATGGGTGCATCTCGTTGCCACATGGACACAAGAGAAAAACATTGTGTCATCTATTTAGTTGACATTTAAGGACAGGTGATGTGAATCTATGATGACAGAGGTCAGAAAAGTGAATATGCAGAGGAGGCGAAGGAGGTTTGACAGGAAGAGGAGATGAGGGAGCTGTCTAGGGTGCTGGAAATGTTTGCTATCTTCATCTGGGGGGTAGTTACACAAGTAAGATTTGAGCACTTAGTCACATATAAATTTACGTTAATAGAAAAATAATTAAAAAGAACTAGAGCTAGAGAACATTCATTTCCCTTATAGCCTATCGAAGGAGGGAGTGTTTTCTCACCTCTCTCCTGCTTCATCCCATATTCCTTGCCTTCGGTACCCACTAGCAAGGCAGAGTTCCTCCTCATTCTTCTTCCCACTCCAATCCACCCCACAGCCAGTAAAGGCAGAAAAACTCAGGCAGAACTGAAGCTTGAAGCCAGCCATGTGGTCAGATAGTGCTCGGAGGTGATATCTTTTTAAAAGAAACATCCTCCTACCTGGGCTTTCCGGAGGGGTGGGGTTGGCCTCTTGGAGTTGAGGTCTGTGACCGGGCCCACACACATGGCCACGCTCAAGCGCCTCTTCTGAATTTGCGCTCATGCTTCTCTGTGCGCACGGGCCCCTCTGGAGGAAGACATATGTTGCTCAGTCTGTGGGGCTGTCGCTGGGTGTCTTTTTCATGACAGAATTAACTCGCATCTGAGAGAGAAAACAAGATAAATGTTTGGTTCTGTGTTATGTGGAGGGTAACTGGCCCGGACTGGGTCAGGGTTTCAGAGCGGCCCTCCCTAGTTTGGAGGTGAGGAAGCCATTTGATTGGAGCCTCAGAGGAGAGGGGAGCTCTAGGCCTCAGCTTAGGTTAAGTCTATGAAGCGAATTTGTGTCCAGGCACTAGACCAGGCACGAACGTTTCCAAAAGGAGTAACCAACAAAACGAAGGCATTCCCAGTGGAGCAGGGAGACAGAAAAGGAAGAAAGGAGAGTGATCTGAGAGAACTGCTGAGCTGGGGGGTGCACACAGGTCCCATGGGAGCACAAAGAAGGGAAAGGCAGGACAGACAGGTGGCCAGTCTTCAAAGACGGCCTCCCAGTGGGCCGTACTCCTTGGCATTCACTCCCTTGTGTGGGTCCCTGTCCCCTCCCCTACTGAGTCTGGGCTGGCCTGTGTAACCAAGAGAAGTCAGGGGAAGAAGCCCTGACCTCTGAGGCTGGGCCATTACAAACCCTGAAGCTTCTGCTTTGGTCTCCTGGAATGTATGCTTTGGCAGAAACCCACTGTTGTGTAAAAATCCTGACTCTGCTGAAGCCCCACGCTGTGAGGAAGCCCACCCTACACAAGGAGACAGAGAGATGTCACTCAGCAGCTAGGGATGCCATGCATCTCAGCCAAGCAGCAGACAGGTGCATGAAGAAGCTGTCTGGGGTGCAGAGCCCGCCTGAGCCTTCGGACAGCTCGGCCTCGGTCATCTGGCTGCAGCAGCGCTCAGCTGAGTTCAGGCGACCCACAACACGTTGAGCAGCCACGAACAGTAGTAAAGAATTGTTTTGATCTGCTAGGCCTGGGGTGGTTTATCGCACATCAATGGATTACTGGAGGAGAAGAGTGTCCGGTAGGAAGGACACGTGAGCAGAGGACTGAGAAGCAGATTGCTGAGTGGGGAGGGGTACCCCATGGAGAGGTACATCTTGCAAAATCAGAGAAAGGAAAAGTGGAATGGGCTTGAGGAATTAGGAATGGTTAAATATTAATGGAGAACAAAAGGCCAGGCAGAAAGAAGTGGGGGTGACCCAGGAGAGGTGGGCAGGGGCCAGAATCAGAGATTCAGTGCAAGGGGTTCTCAGGGACACACCACGTGGTTTGTGGGAGCTTTGTGTTTATTCACAATTCTAAGAGGTAGAGAATCGTTGAAGTCCTCCAGAAAACTCTCCATGGCCACTGCTATTGTTGCTTTGGGCAGCTGCAACAAAAACCACTCTAAAGGTTTGGTAAAAGCAAGTGTTCACAGGCCTCATTGGCTCAAAGAAAGAGGAGAAAGGGTTAAGCACCATTCACAGCTCTTCAACTGCTCTTCCCACATCTGGGAAATGCTATGTGCCCAGGAAGTCCCAGATTCCATTTTAGCAACAGCCAGAAACCAACTTCCTTGAATTGGTGATGTATCCACAAAGTGCCTGCCCACCAGAGTGGGGAGATGTGTGAATGAACTTACACTACCAGCGAGCCAGGTTTTCCCTGAAGTCTGGGGTCTCTCACTTCCACCTCCAACTCCTGCTAGAACGGAAAGAGTCAAAGGGAGGACGATCCTCACAGCGGCTGATTCCCCTCTACCATCCCATTTTCTTACCTTCTCAGGCCTGTTTTCTTTACTATAAAATGGGAACAATAATGCCTACCTCACCACTGATTTGAGAGAATCAAATATAAGTCACCAGCCCGGATTGATGCCCAGGGCACACTCAGCAAAGCAGGCCATCGCAACACCACCCTGTCTTGGTGCAGTGGCCTTACCCTGAGCCTGTTCTTGGGGCGGCATACAGAAGCCGGCATTGCTAACGGACCAGGTCACTCTCTGCCCCTGTGTGCAGACAGCTGCTCAGTCTTGGGCAGCCACTAATATTAACAGCTAACATTTCTTAAGATCTCTCTATGCTGCAAGTGAGTTTCTCCCTTTCGTCCACATAAAATTCTTGCACACTGGGAACACCTTGTATTTGCATAAACTGGAGTGACTGAAGGGCCTGGGCTGGATTCTGAACACCCCGGGCCTGCTGCCGACTACTGCGTTGGCCTCCCTCCCAGAGGGGTCCGTCCTAGGAGGGAGCCCCCCAGGGAGGCATGTGCATCTCCTCTCACTGCTCGCAGAGCCTGAGAGGAACCGTCTTGCTCTTGGCTTCGGCACAGCTGCTTCAATTAGCATGCCTGGTGACTTTATCTTTTCCTCCTAAGTCCAAGTATAAAAGAAGGATCCTTTTCATCCAGGTTCCCCATTACTAGTGGGAAACATCCGCAGAAAACTCCAGTCCTTGTTTGGAGGCTTTAAGGAATGGTCTGGATATTATGCTAGAAAATAAACCCAAAGACGACAGGGATTCTATTCTCTTCACCATCGTACTTGGAGCAGTGCCGGGCCTATAGCAGATGCTCAGTGAGTATTTATTGAATGGGCACAAGGCCGACCTCTCCCAAGAGACCCAGTGCCCAGGGCACAGATAATGCTGTGACTTTATAATGTCTTTTAAAAACAGAAGAGACAAATAAATAATAATAAATCTATAATACTGAATCCAGCCTAAATTATATTCATCCTTACACCAATACAGTCATTAAGTACATTTTTAGTATTTTTTTAAAATAGAGGAATGGCCCACAAGAGTTCTAATGCAGCCCTTGAATGGGTGTGGATTATGTGTAAGTGCTCAGTTTGGTACAGGGTAGAACTTGGACAAGGTTCACTTCCTTCCATCTGTGCTTCAGGAAGTAGAAGTGCAGAGCAGGCGTTTGTACACCCACCACACATGCCCACAGGCTGCCCCTTCCCCCCCCTGCAAGGGGCATGGCAGTGCCATATACCAGGACCTCCTCTGTGTGTGTGCTGCAGCTGATCGGACTGGAGTGCACTTGGGACAAGGGGTAGGAAATGCTGACCAGGAGGTGCTACCATAAGCAGTGGCGAACCCAAAGGATTTGCAGAAGAAATGTGAGTAAAATATCAGTAGATAATGAAAGGAGACACTAGAGAAGACACAGAGAAATGGAATGGAGTAACTGCGTTGTGGGAACGGTGGAAGGGACTGAGGGTCCACGCACTGTCACTGTGGATGGGGCTTCGTGAACTGGCTCCCGAGTGGACTTCAAACACAAGACCCACTTGCTCTACGGAGTGATTTCTGGCCTCTAGGCACTGGGCTAATGGCTTATATACATCAGCTTATTTAACCTCTCAACAACCCTATAGAGTTGGTTGTATCTTTAGCCTATCTCCCAAATGGGTAAAGGAAGCTCCATTCATTTGCTTAAGCTCATCCAACTAGTAAACAGAAGAACCAGGTCTCAAATCCAGTTCTGTTGGACTCCACAATTTAACCAAAGTCCACAGTTTTAACCAACAAACCATTTTGCTTTGCCACATCCCAAAGGCTATTCCTGTCTCGGTTCACCTTTCTTGGGCTTAGGATCCCTGTCTCCCAACATGTGATATGTGTCTTTGCAATTCACTGCCCAGCCCCCATGACATGACATGGTCAAGTTGTCTTCAAAAAGAAAAAAAATAACAAAAACCCAACAGTTCAGGAGAGCGTGGAGGAGAGAGGACGTGGGGCAAACTGACAGGTAGTAGACGTGAAAAGACAAGCCGGTGAGAAGCCGTGTATCGGTCCAGAGAAGTAGCCCCAGTTTGTCAGCTTATGGTGAGAATGAGGTCCAGATGGTTTGCAAAACGCTGGATCAAGAAAAGCCTGCAGGGCAAGAAGACCAAAGGGGTTGTTCTTTTCCCCATAGAACAATGGCTTCAATGGGAAGAAATGTGCGCAAAGGGATATTTAGAAAACTTTATCTGGTGGTTTAGCCGGGATGAATTTGCCACGGAGAGGGATGAGGCAAGAGGCTTTTTTTACAACAGTAGGGAAAAGTTAAGGGAGTTTGAACTCGGGTGGTGGCGTGGCGGGTGGTGTGTAAAGGATGGAGCGGGAAGCAGCCGGAGAAGCCTCCTGTGGCAATGTCCAGAAAAGTGCTCTGAAAGCTCGGAAGCACCCGCGACAACGGCCGAGATTCCTAGCTGTCCTCGGCATCCTTCTGCCCCTTCTTCTTTTGAACAGAAGCTCACATGGTTGCCCAGAATAAGCCCTGTGTTCTCCAGCCTCCCTTGCGGTTCGGGGTGGTGCTGGCCGTCGGCGGGGGCCGGGGGCTGCCGGGGGCAGAGTGGTCTCGGTTACAGGCAGTGGTGGACTTAGCAGTGGCCCGGCCGGCCGTCAGTTGCCCTCCTCGCAGCCGGACATCTGAGGGGAGCGTTTCATAGCTGCCACATGCCTTCCTTCCATTTTTTTCATTTTGCTTCTTCTGTGTTGGTTCCTTGCTCAGGCTCCTCCCCTCTAGGGCCACGAAGACGGCTGTTACTGCTCGCATATCACGTCACACTGTGTAAGCCAATGGGAACGAACATTCGCCTTTTTCCCAGCAGCCCTGGCAAAAGCCTCCTTGTATCTCACTGGGTCTGTGTCACATGTCCCCCTCTGACCCAATCACTGTAGCCTGGGCTGTGTCCCAGCCCATTGGTTACTGGACTACTGGCTGAGGCCTGGACCATGAGCGCTGCTCCGGAAGGAGGGGTGGTACTCTCGCCAGGCACCACAGCCAGAGAGTCAGGGAGGGTGGGTCCCCGGAGAGGGTGGGTCCCCCAGGGTCCCCCATCAAAAATGGAAGAGCCGTGTACTGATGCTGGGAGACAACCACATGGTGTCCTGGATAATAATATTCAATGTCTTCACACTTATTTCATCCTAGAACCCTGCTTTAAGAGAGCATTTTGCTGAGTTACTTCTGCAGAGCACATAGTGAGAAATGCTGCATCTTGGAAATGTAGGAAGTGTATTATATCTGCATAATTACACCTTCTGGTTATTCTTTGGAAGTGGGTCATTAGCGTTAGGGATGTTAGCAAAGAGGAAAACCCTCCAAATGATATGGGGTCACATGTTGCCCTTCCAGTTGCCCTTCCTTGGTATGTTCTATTCTCAGAGATTTTATTATAAAACAGATGCAGAATTTGCCAATTGTATGTATTTTTAACAGAAAAGATGATGAGACCCCGTACATTTCCCTGCAATGTCCTTAATCACTCTTCCATTGCATCTCAAGGGCCCCCGGAGCCTCCCCTATGGGAATTGATTAGGGGGTCTTCATTCTCCTCTTACCACTATGACACCTGTGGGAAAACGTGCTGTGCTCTTCCCCTCCCACCTGCTCTAGGAATTAATGCCCAGATGAGATCCTAACAGAAAGAAACACTTTGGATCCAGCAGTCGGAAACCAGTGGGGCTTGGTGGCCAGTATTTAAAAATACTATGTCCTAGGCATGTGCAAAGTTATTTCTTCATTGACTCTGAAGAATTACATGAGAATAAAAGCATGTTCAAAAAAATTCACCACAGAAGATTATACTCAGCAGACTCTGTTTTAAGGTTTACAAAAGACAAGGAATACCATTCTTACTATTCTATAATTTCTCTTTAGAATGAATAATACGATTATCAATAATAAGAAGAAAAAGAATAACAGCAAGGGCTATCATTTATGGAGTCTTCCATGTGTCAGGCACTGTGCTAAGTGCTTTGTATACATTATCTTGTATAATATTGACAATCATCCAATGGGGTAAGTAATGTGATTGTTCCCATTTCAAAGATGAGGAAACTGAGGTTCGATGAAATTAAGGGGTGAGAGTTCAAGACAATGTAACTAGTAATAGAGTCAGAATTTGATCTCAGGTCTGTAACTTCAACATACTTGTTCCTAAAATGAATGTGCTACATTGCCACTTAATGAAGGGATCTTGTCTCCACCTAGCATAGCTATCTCATAGAGATGCTGCGAGAATGAAATGCACTAATATGCATGAAGATATTAGATACTTCCCTACTTGCAGGGATTGGGGTATCAGAAACTGGGTTTTATTTGGACTAACTCGTTTTTCTTTATTATTGTCACCTTAGATGTTTGTGGACTGGCCAAGCCAATGCTCATGCCTGTCTTGAACTGCCAGACCAGCTCTAGCCACGTGTACCAGGGCTTTACCTGCTCTGGCCCCACTTACAAGTCAGGTCTCTGACTTCTTCCAGCATCTTCTCCTAACAAGTATTCATATAAGTCACCAGGGTGTCACACACATGCTCATGAATATAACCAGTCAGTACCTCATGGCATAAGCCATTTTATGTCCTTTCTTCTGGTCTGGTCCCCTGTTTCTGGGCACTATCAGTGTTCAGGGTACTATTACTGCTTCCTGGTGAAGTTACGCCTCATGGAGGGAGTCTCACCCCCATCTTGGGTTTGCTGGTCCGATCCAAGGAACTGAAGTTGCTAAATGTTCGGGAGTCCTCAGAGGGCCAAATGGAAGTGATGAGTGTGATAATCTGTCCGAGAGTGTGAAGGATAGCTAGATAAGATTTGGGGGCAAACTTTACTAAAGTATAGCATGCATACAGAAAAGTATACAAATTATAGTGTTCGGCTCCATGAATTTTTCATAAAATAAACCCACCGCATTAACTAGCACCACGATCAAGAAACAGAACCTTCCTGGCACCATGGAATCTTCCCTGTGCCTCCTTCCAGTTAGTAAGGGTTCTCCCCCACAACAAGGGTACCCTCTATCCTGACTTCTAATGCTATAGATTCATGTTGCCTATTTTTGAACTTGATATAAATAGGACCCATAGAGTACAGACTTTCAAAAGTCTGATGTCCTTTGCTCAGTACTATGTTTGTGAGATGTATTTACAATAATGAGAATGGCTGTGATTTATCAGTCTTATTTCTGGGTAGCATGTTATCGTAGGAATGTAACACATTTTAGTTACCCTTTCTCCTATAGATGGATATTTGGATAGTTTCTAATTTTGGACAATTATGAATGGTGCTGCTACATCGTTCATGTCTTTTGGTGAACACATATAAGCAAATGAGTGCATTCCTGGTGTGTGTGTGTGTGTGTGTGTGTGTGTGTGTGTGTGTAGTGGAATTTCTAGGTGCTGGGCTGTGCATATACTCAGCTCTAGTTGGATACTGCCAAACTTGGTAACCACTAAGCTTGATTGTTTGTGTCCACTAAGTGTGGCAGGGCTTCCACAGTGACTGTACCAATTTACACTCTCCTCACTGGTGTAGGAATTTGGAAAAATTTGTGTGGTATTTGGGATTTGTTTTTGTTTTTGTCCAGGGCTCCCCCAAATACCCAAATTCTTCCCCAGACCAAGCTGCTCCTCTCCGTCAGCCTCTTGAGTATGTCGGTTAGTCTGTAGTTGCAAACAATAGAAATCAACTCTACCTGCCATATAGGCGATGCTCACAGAATGATGGAAGGTAATTCTCCAAAAGAAGTCTGGATGTTGTTAGAATTTGGTTCTTAACCAGAGGATAATATTTGGATGTGGGCAGGAATCCAGGAAAACTTAAGAGGCTGGTGGATAAGTGACAGTGGCGATCTTTAAGCAGGAATTGTCAGTATGCTGTGAATGGCCTCGCTTTTGATTGTTCATCATGCAGTGTGGCCCAGGAAGGAAAATCCAGTTGACTTGTGAGCTTACACAGTGAGCCCTTCTCTGGCCACATTAGGGTGGGGAGAGGGAGTGCCTGCCCCTTTGAGTACTGTAGTGGGAGGGGGTCTTCAGGAATTTCCCTGCATCAAGGATAATTCCTCCCAAAGAAATCTCGGGGTGGCTAGAATGGAAAATAGATACTGGACAGCCAAAAGATTGTGACTTTCCACCAATCTAAGAGAGAGAATTGGACAAGGAATAGTGATCAGTAGGAAGCAAAGTCACACTTTGGTGTCTGGGGTTTGGACCCCAAACTGCGACACAGACCACTCTAGCAGCTCAGGTGGACCACTTGGAACACCGTCTTTTTTCTAAATGGATGTGTTTCCTGAGGTTGCCATAAAAATGGCCACAAACTGGATGGTTTAAAATAACAGAAATTTGTTCTTTTGTAGTTCTAGAGGAGGAAGTCTGAAATCAAGGTGTCAGCAGGGCTATGCTCCCTCAGAAGGCTGTATGGGCAGCCCAGCCTCACCTGCTTGTCTCCTCTTAGCTTCTGGAGTTACCCACCATTTTTGCCAGTGTTCCTGGCTTGTAGCTACATCTCTCCAGTCTCTGCCTGAGTCTTTAGAGGGCTTCTCCCTTGTATGTACCTCTGAGTGTCCTCTTCTCTTCTTGAGGAGACTAGTTATTGTATTTAGGGCCCATCCTAATCCACTGTGACCCCCTGTGAACAAACTACATCTGCAAAAACGCTATTTGCCAATAAGTTCACATCCCGAGGTTCTAGATGAGCACAAATCTTGGAGGCAACACTATTTAGGTTTCAGCTGTTTAGGTTTCAAACCAGAGCAGCTAGGGAGCTCCACTCACTTTAACTCTCCTTCCGCCTATGCAACCCTGGCCAATACTTGCTACCTGCTGGTACCCAAGTCTGATATGTTTTGCATCCTGGCTAAGTAAAAGAGAAGGAAGATAGGAACTGCGGTCATGTCCTGATCTGTGACTGTGAATATATTGTAACTCTACTGCAAACCTGATCCAATCAGCTCCTGGCGCTGACCGATCAGATCAGAATGGCTCAGGGGTTAAGAGCCCAAGGCTGTAGGTCAGGCTGCCCAGGAGCAAACCACGGGTTGACCATTTTATGCTCTGAATGACACTCTCCATGTCTTGGTTTCCTCCTCTATAACATGTAGTTGATGAAAAAAGTACTATTTGATGAGGTTGTAGTACTAAAAGTTAAATGAGAAAATGGAACTAAACTCTTAGCTCTGTGCCTGGCACAACACATACATTAACTAAAATGTTGCTGTTATTAATTTGCATCTTCTGAGGGAAGTAGGTATGAGAAAGGAGACTTAAAACAGTTCCCCCTCAGAAAGGCCTTATACTTGCTACATTTTTGTAAAACCTTGGCTTCCTTCCCCCTTTCCCTGTCCTCCCTCCTTTCCGAGGGCCTACACAGTCCAGGGGACGCCAGGCTGGAATACAAAACCTGAGAGCAGACCTCATGGCCTCTGCACCCTCCGTAACAATCAAAGCTTTGTTGAGGGGCCAGAGGTAAGACCCCCGGCTCTGTTGTCCCTCTCCCAGAGGCTCTGAGCCCGCATGCAATTAGACTTCCAGAGGCCCCTCCCTTCCATTTACAAAGCACTCCTGGACGGGGCTGGGGCTCAAGGCAGGGTCACAGCCGCTGGGCCCATTAACAGCGAAATACATGGGGCTCCCTTGTCCCTCGGGCTGGAGACAGGGCCTGGCCGGGCACCTGAGGCCAGAGCAGATCCGCCAGGTTGTCAGGCCAGGCCAGGATCACCCAGGAAGAAGATTTAGGTTTCCTTCTTCTGCAGCCTCTGGTGCCCTGGCTTCATCTGGTGGATGGCAAATAAGTCTGGCTTCTCCAGAGTGATGCAAGGCTGGCTGGGGGCCAAACTGCTATTGATTTTTCTTGCTAGGGTCTGAGACTGAGACAAGAGACTGCTGTTTGCATCAGCTGTGTGGGCCAGCTCAGGGGAAGGCCAGGGGTGGGGTTGTGGGAGGGGGGTTCCTTTGCAAGAGCCCAGGCCTCTGACTGAAGGCACTGGAGGAGAGGGTACGTGTCAGAATCACACTGAAGTCATGCAAATCATGACTGCAGACATCTTGTGTCTTGTGCAGTGGAGGAAGGCTGGCAAGAACCCCTCTGTTGCATTCCAGCAAAGGGTCCAGTGGTTTTTTTTTTTGTAGTTTGCAAAAATATCCCTTAGTGTCCAGCTTCACAATGGGAAAGAGATTGACAAGTCCAACCGTCTTCCTTCTCCTGCCAGGATGATGGGAGCCGAGCAGAGCAGAACCACAGCCCAGCGCTCAGGCCAGGCCCCTAATGCTGGGGAACCTGCAGCAAGCGTACAGATGGGGGCCCACAGGTTCTATGTCTAAGTATTTTTAAATGATAAATTTCACTAGCCAAATGTTATGTAAAATACCTTCTACCCTCCAACCTTGACAAATATATCTCCCTAATGCCCTGCAGTACCAGGACTGAATTTAGATTTTTCAGGATTCATGACAGAATATGGAATTTGAAGAGAGCCAGCCCGTAGTGCCCTGCCTGCTTGTCTTCTCTCTCATGCCGGCCCCGCTCTGCATTGTGAAGAGCCTCGCTCTCTTGCTCTACCACCTGGTAGTTACCTCTCGGGCTTGGGGTGTGCACATTGGTGGGGACGTTTAGTCTCCCAAGGAAGAAAGAAGGCAAACAGGATCAGGGCTGCTTGGGTAGGAAACTACAGAATCACAGGTACCCAGAATGGGGTATCAAAAAGGCAGGGCTTGGGGCCCAGAGGGCCATATCCCTGGGGTCCCACGGGCTCTGTGTAGGGGGGAACCAGGCCAGAGGGACCATTTAGAGCAGCGGGTCAGGGCAACACCCTCTTGCCTGATTCTAAAGGCTGTTCTGTCCATGCTACCAGCACCGTGAAATTCTAATCTCGTGCCAGTTTGGAAACCAGGCTCACATGGAAGAGCTCATGGTTTCTGAAGTTTTAGGGAGATGAATCTTAACTTCCCTTTCCTTCCAAGGAAAAGAGACTGCCAGGATAGTAGGGATTGCCTCAGATCAGGAAAATCAGAGGCAAAAACAGTTAACTGCAGGTGGGAAACACCCCACATTGGCCCATGCCTTCAGTCCGGCCGTCCCTGGTCCAGAGACCCCTCTAAAGGCAGCGCTTCCCTCCACACACATAGGTTTTCTGTTGTTTCCTAATCCTCAGCTTGGCAGGCCCCCGAGTGCTGCATCCATATTTTTGTCTGCTCTTTTGTCTGCTGACTTTCTTCCTACATGCCTGAGCTGGCAGCAGCGAGCTTGCGAAATGAAGCTGCTGCCCCTGCACAAAAAGATTCATCATGTCCTTTGTAAAAGCCTTCCCAGCCTTCGTTTTTCTCCCTCTTACCCACCGTCTCCCTTTTCTTTGGGTCCTATTCTCTGTTTTCTTAACCGCCTTGGTGTTCCCGCATTTTGCACCATGAAGTTGACTGTTATATAACAGTCTCATGGACCTGCCTCCCAGAAGCTGAAGTGTCTGTTGCTATAACTACAACGCTCATAAATTCAGCCTCACTTACAATTATGCATTTTCCAAACTCGCTAACTAAAGACTCAGAAGGGTTGGGCTAGCTGGAATTTTTACAGTGAAGTTCATGTCTGGACCCCCTAATCTGTACTGGTTATGTTTAAAACGTTTACAAAGGGTCCTGGATGTCTTTTCTTTTCTGCAGCCACTTTAAAGGGTAAGTTTTATTTCTGCATCTGGAACCACAGACATTCTACACCCCCCTGGAAATAGATTTCACTTTGCCACCAGATCCTCTAAGAATTGAGATTGGTAGGGTGGAAATGTGAGATTTTGAAGTAGCCCGTGGCTTTTGTGTCCAGTCTGTTTTCCTGCTATGCCTGGGTTTCTCATTTAAGCTCCCATTCAGGAAGTCTGTGTGGGAACCAGGTCATGTATGAGAGGGGCTGAGGGGACCTTGCATACTAGTATTAAGTGATTGTTAGTGATTGAAAGGAAGCCAGTTCTAAACAAAATAAGGAAGCAGGAATCCAATCACTAGCCGTCATTCCAGCTGCCACTTCCTAAATTCAGGACGCCAGCTTCTTCTGGGAATACCTCTGTGGCTTCTGTGAGATGATTGCTACTTTTCAACGATGTGCGTTCTCCCCTTCCTTTTTGGAGTACTCTGATCTAGTTGGTGATGGCGACATACTAAGCTAAAAACTACCTTGCCAGCATCCCTTGAAGATAAGGGAATGTATTAGTTATCTAATGATGCATAACATATTACCACAAACTTGATGGCTTAAAACAATACACAGTTGTTATCTCAAGAGTTTCAGTGGGTCAGGAATCTAGACACAGCTTAACCTGGGTCCTTTGCTTTAGGGTTTTTCACCAGCCTACAGTCAAGCTGGCAGCCAAGGCTGGCATCTCAACTGAAGGTTCGACTGGGGAAGGATCTGCCTCCAAGCTCACATGGTGTTTGGCAGCATTCAGTTGCTTCATGACTGTTGGCTAGAGGCTGTCCTCAGTTTCTTGTCATATGAAGATAAAAATATCCTTTCTAGTATGGCAGCTTGTATGATCAAAATGTGCAACATGGGGAGTCTGCTAGCAAGAAAGAGGATGCACTATCTTATAACCTAATGATGAAAGTGACATCCTATCACCTTTGCTGTGTTCTATTGGTTAAAAACAAGTCACTTGTAACCCCTTGGCACAATGCTATTGTTTGAGCTTCTGGGCTCAACTCTGCTTGACATGCCCCAATCCCTGGACTTTTCAGTTAAAGGAGACAATAATCCTCCACCCTATTTTTAGCTTAAGTCCACCTGAGCTGAATTTCCCATCACTTGCAACTAAAAGAGAATATTCTAATACAGTAGGCTTTAATAAATATTTCATGAGTGCATTTAAAGGAAGTGCTAAAGAATTGATAAGCCATTTTAGAGCTCTGAATGCTGGAGATCCTAGAACTAACACCCAGGAGTTGGCAGACATTTTCTGTAAACAGCCAGCTAGTAAATATTTTAGGCTTTGCGGACCACACAGTTTCTGTTACGACTTATCAACCCTGCCACTGCAGTGTGAAATCCACCATGGGTGATACACAGTTGAGTGTGGCTGTGTTCCAATAAAACTTTATTTACAAAAATCAGGGAGACATGTTGCAGGCTGGAGTTTGCTGAGCCCTGCCTTGGGGCACTGGTGAGTGAGGAAAAGACTGTTAATTGTTTTGCATTAAAAAAAAAAATCTGAGCAGACTGGTGACCCTGGGGGATATACCTGCCAGGTTAGGTTGTTTCTCCTCAACCCCTCCTGCCCATCAGTGCTTTCTTCTTTTCTTTTCTGGTTCTTTCAATACCATTGTGCTTTGGCAGATGGGAGAGGGTGGCCACATCCGTGTCAGCTCGGTGGTCAGCCACTCCCATCCCTAAGTTGTCAACAAACACTGTCGTCCTGAGCCTTTCTTTGCTCTCTTTCCTTTCTCTCTCCCTCAGCTGTTTTCCTTCCTTCTCTTCTGCATTCACTCACATTTTATTCCTTCTCCTCTTCTTCCTCGTTCTTCCATCCAGATAGGAAGAGGAGACGCAGAAAGCTTAAGAGAAAAATTAATGGAACCAGAATGAGTGGCTCCCTCCCCAGGACCTGACAGAACCTCACATGGTTCCCCAGAGCGCTGCAGGAGTCAAGGGGGCGTCGGAGCTGTTCTCTGGGGAGAGCAGGGGAGAGGACCTCACCCGAGAGGAAGCATGTGAAAAGGTGGAGATTCCTGGCAGAGTGGGCACTTTCTCCTAGGCAGCAAGCTCTAGGAGGGCAGGACCGTGCCCAGTCTATCCTGAGGGCCCACCCCAGGGCCTGCACTTGGTAGATGCACAACAGATAGTTGCTGAATGAATCAATGAACAGAGCCCTTGTAGTGGGTATTCTGAGTGATTTCTCAAATGAAGGCTCACTTTATTTTCAGGCTGCTAAAGACTCTGCTTCCTTAGCTTAGCTCTAGGCCAGCTGCAAAGACTCCCTAAGCTGGAGGCGGGAGGGGCAATCCTGTCCTCTGTAATCTTTTTAAGTGACTTCTTTGGAAAAGGCTTTGCATGCATTAAACACTGGGTTGGCAGAGTCTTAAGCATCTTTCAGAGGCAGTGTCAGGCAGCTGCTGCCAATAGGGACCACAGGAGGCTCGGTAAAAGATGGGTAAGGGATTATCTTCTCTCTGTGGAGACAGGGCGGGGTACAGCTGAGGGCTACCCAGACTGCTGTCCAGAGTGATCAGGTCCCTCGTGGTTTCCAGAAAGCACCGAGCGCGCCTCGCTCTTCTGCATCAGGCACAGTGTGGCCCTGCTGTCAGGAAGTCCTAGTACTTATAAGGCCACAGTTCACAATCCTCCCACCTCCTGGATTAGCCGTGTGACCCTAAGCAAGTACATCCCCCCTCTGGGTCTCTGTTCTCTTATCTGTGCAATGAAATACTGACTGTGCCATGGATTTACATTTTAACAAAGGATTTGGCACTAAAGTCAGATGGAAATATGGATAGTCCAAAATACCCTTGAAAAATGCCTTCAATTGCCATAAAACTCAGTCTGTGTGAGTCTGTGTGTCTACAGTGCCGCACAGAATTTTCCAGGCCCACTAAAGGACCAATGGAAATTCTGAGTGCAAGTGTTTGCAAAGTCAGATCATCCCGTCTTCCAGATAATGATCAAAACCCTGGCAGTGAGGGAAGGCCTGTCGGATTGGGTGGGGTAAAGATTTTTCAAGTGCTCTGGCTGGCCCTTGAAGACTTTTCTCCATTCCCAGTCTCACAGTAAGCTTCTACAGTCTCATACAGGTTAATCGCTTTGTTTGCAACTGTAAAGATCAAAGAAAGAGTAGTCTTGCATGAGCTGAGTGTGGGGTGGGAGTTAGGAAATTTGCAAAGCCTCCAGAGAGTTGTCCCAGAGTTGATGAGATGCTGTGTAGGACAGTGCTTGGCACCAAGTAAGTGCTCAATAAAGGACAGGTCGTAGTCCAGCATTGTTGTTGGTATCATGTCTTAAGAACCTCAGTTCGGCCTGGATGTTGTTACATAGAGAGTAGTGGATGCTGTCAATACCATACCCAGATCCCCTGGGTATTCCAACTCTCAACGTATACCAGCTCTCTACATGCTGCCCCAGCCCGCATCAGAGCCCTCATCAACTCATGAGCTGTCCTCAGGCTGCTGAAGCCAGCTTAGTCTGTGCCAATGGGAGGCTGGAAGTGCTTAGGAATTTATGGCCCCTTGGCTCCCTGGCCCTGGTGGTCCCCATGGGGGCAGTGTCTTGCCATTGGGTTTCAGCCCCGGGCAAGTTCACTATGGATTCAATGTGACCAAAGAAATGACAGTAGAACGTTCTTGGGGTGAAAGGGTTATACCCAACTTTATTTCCATAGTGGCAGGACTAGAATCCCGTCCACTCAGCAAGTCTGCATGCAGCAAGCCAGTCTCTGCCTCTGGGCCCCTCTACCCACGCAGCCGTCTCAGTCTCTGTCCTCGGCACTGCCACCGCTCCAGCCTCTGCTCTGCTCCCCTGCAGCCTTGCAGCCGTGCCACCTTGTTGCCCAGAGCACTGGGCAGAGCTCTTTATATAGAGGCAATAACAACGTATTGCCCACACGCGTGTAGTAAGCTAGCCAACCAGGGCCAGGTGAGAATCCTGGCCACAGGAACTTTCATTTTATCCACAGCAGCTCTGAAGTGTGATGCACACTGTCCTACAGGAAGGAGCCTCTTTGTCCCCAGCCCCATTTCCCACTCCCCTGCTTCCTAGTAAGTCAGTTTCACATGAATCTTCATTTTGTGGTCTGCTTCTGGGAACCCAGTGTAAGCCAGAGAGGTATGGGCTTGTCCGTGCTCTGGGCTGGACACCAGTGTGAAGAATGGTGGGGGGTGAGCATGGAGGAGAATAGGAAACCCTGGGAAAGAAAGCCAGTGGAGTAAGAAATGTTTGCCTGCCGTGGAGGCGACTTCAGGTGTAATGCACACTGACCCAGACTTGACAAATGGAGAAACTGAGGACAGGAGGGACAGTGACTTGCCTGAGGGCTAATACTATTGCTAGGGCAGCACTTGGTACAGTGTCCAGCTCATAAAGTGCCCCCAAAATGCTTGTGGTATAAATGAGTGAGTGGGTGAGTGGCCAAGACTGTGCCCTCCCATCACCTGAGCCAGTAGGCTCAAATGCAGCTTCAGAGAACATTCCCTGGGGCTCTGCTCCCCATACACCTGCAGGGGCCCCTGGTTTTGGGAAACACACCTCAGCCCAGAGTCCAGTATGGGCGTATCTACATGCCTTTGGCATCAGCCCAAACCTGCAGGGAAGTCATCTCTCCTTCCTTCCTTTCTTTGCCTGAAGGATATTTCACAGAGATCAGAGATGTCTACCCTGAGCTCCTCCAACGCTGATCTGCACGTGAGCCTTCGGCTGTTGAAGTGCAAACTCTGACACAGTGGGTGTAGGGTGGGCCTGAGCGCACTTTGAAAACACTCCCAGGTGCTGTTCATGCCTGAGCCGTACTTGGCACAGCGAGGTCCTAAGAATATGCCTTTGTTTGCATGGCCCCCTCCTCCCAGGGAAACCCTTTCTCCTTACCCAGCCTCAAAAGTTCAGCTCCAAGTCACTCCCAGTCCCCTTGAGTCTTCCTCCTCCTTTCAGCGGGAAGAAACCTCTTGCCGTGTCAGTTTTCCTGTGCCTGTTCTGACATGAATGCCCGCTCCTTTACAGCACTGATATTTGTGTCCTACCCAAATAACAAGGGGACCTGCGATTTCATCTTGAAACCCTTGTAGCCCCTCTTCCACTCTCTGGCACCCTGCAGCAATTGCTCACCTGGACATGCCTGGCCCTGGGCTCAGTCCCTAGTGGGCATCTCAATAATCCTCCAGTTGTGAGGGAGGTATTAGGATCCAGAGGCTCAGAAAGGTGAGAATGCCTGAGGTCATAGCAAGTAAGTGGCCAAACCCATTGAACCCATCTGTCAACTGCCAAAGCCCAGGCTTTTATGCATCCTGTCCTTGCTGGGTGAGTGAAGAAGCAAATGAATGAATGCATGGACAGATGAATGGATGGAAGGATGGATGAATAGGTGGATGAATGGATGGATGGATGGCTGGTGTTTCAGATGAAAGAACTCGATTCTGTGTAAATTGCTCCACAGGAAGCTAAGAAACTCACATGCTCTGGCTTGGAGTGGGGCTGAGTCTCCTTCCCTCCTTCCTTCCAACCCAGAGATTTCCATGAAATTCTTATTAATAATTGAGACCTTGCCCACAAAGAACAGGAAACTGACATATTCAGCTCCAGCTAGTGCACATTCTGACGCCCTCAGGTTTAGTCCTCCACATCTCATCTGTCACTAAATAGGATCTCCCTCCTCCCAAAGTGTGGAGAGGGCAATCCCCGCCTCCGGGGGTGGGGTGGGGCCGGGGAGGGTGGAAAAGCACACGCTGCCTTTTAGAAAAGCTCAGCAGCTGAGACCTGGAAGCAGGCAGCTATTGGCCTTTATTTCACTGGAGCATCTTATCTCAGATCATGTCCTCCATCACAGGCCCTTAAACAGCTTCTGACAATCAAATTCTTATCCCTGCCTCTGCTGCTACTGCTGGGAGGTGGAGGGAAGGAAGTACTTTATTTACCTGTGCATTCGCTGCAGCTGTGGGCTCCTGGCGGTGAGCCAGCCTGCTGCCCTTGCAGGTGTGTAGGGAAGCCAACTTATGCCTCTTAGTCCTCCTGGAGGCTTCCATCTTCAAATGATGGGTGTGGAGCAGGCACTCTTACCAAAGCAGAGGCAGGGGAACAGGGAGATGAACAGTGCCCAGGGAGTCCGGGCTGGGGTCACGGATCTGGGTGACCCCTCTCTGAGCTGCAGTTTTTGCACGACCTCACCTCGCATGGAGATCAAGCTTGGAAGGGGTCAGTGCATTCTATGCCGGCGCTTGGAAAGCGCCCAGTAATGG